>JANZLC010000201.1:31737904-31758730 GCA_026413385.1 Erythroxylum gracilipes | reverse complement strand
TGAATAAAATAAAATAGTTTTATTTTATTTCATTTTAGAAATAATAATAAAATAAAATAGTTTTATTTTATTTTATTTTATTAAAAATGAATCAAAATGGAAAAGAAAGCAAAAGTTGTAAACGTGGGTCCTTTTGTTTTGCTTTTATAATACTAAAGCATGCGTTGGTTGGTTTTCAAAGATAAGGTGTTGTTCAAGTTTGAAAAACAATGATAAACGTTACTCACTGAAAATGTACTGCGTGAAGATATATGTGAACAGTGAGGCTTTCGTTTTTGTGCGGTGAGAGAGAAAGTTTGTCTTATGTATGTGTGTGCATATAAGGCGTACAAAAGAGTCAAAAGCATATATCACAGAGATTGTTTTTATCTTTGGTTGACATTACTGCAAACAAACAAGAGAGGGTGTGTTTGAGAAATAGTAAAGAGATAACACGCATGAAAAATCATTGAGGTTGGCTCTCTTTGTTTGTGTGCGGTGAGATACAGAGGGATATGCTTTGAGTTTTTTCCTTTTAAAAAGGAGAACTAGGATAAGAAAGCAAGACACAGAAGAGTCTGGTTTTTAGAAAACAGTGAAGAGAGAAACCTTTGTTTTCGGTATTGCTTACGAGAATAAAATCAAGACAAGAGAATATAGACTATTGAAGAAAGGTTCTTCAAATTTATCTATAGCCATATCAAGCATTGAAAGCGGGACATATTTTTCGGTGTGGAGTACATAGAGACTTCGTGTTTTCGAAGTTCAGTCTCAACTAGTCCTCACAAATTTCAGGTATTTATTTCTGCCTGTTCAAATTATAAGTATGATATTTAAATGCAATAGATAGTATATGATTGCAATTTTAATTTCCGCTGCGGATTGCGATCCTTCAGCCTCTATGTGGCAGCAGGTAACACTCTTGTATGTTTTACATTCTCAATCTAATACAGCAATCCTTGATCCTCTTCATTATCAAGATCACTACACTATCAAAATTGATAAATTTTTAACTGAGATATTGTTCTGATGAGGCATGTCAAGTTTGCACTTTGTTAACATAATTGGGAAATTTTCTAATGTATAGAATAAAAAACTCAATTGAAAATTGCAATATAACAGAAATACCAGATATATCATTATACCCAACCGAAATACAGCCTCTGTTTGAATCATGTAACAAGGGAAGACAAGTTTGAATCATGAAACAGCAGAAGATCACAAGCTAACAGATGGAGAAGACAAATAATTTAGCTACAAGGGAGACAAATATTTCAATAACCAACAAAGAACTGACATTTTAAATGAAGTGCACTCAGGATGCGATGTTGTTTTTAAAGCCATCCAAGGAAATGTGAAGCCAAGATAACTTTCAATAGCCAACAGGATTGAGAATCCTTTCCTCAGAAGGTTCATCCCAACTCAGAGATCGTTCCGAAGAACTGGATTCGCTCCAACCTGAACTTATGGTGTTGATTTCCATGTCATACACACACCAACCATCAGCTGATCGACGGCTAAAATAGACACAGTTTCTCCGGCAACCAACTTTACTTGCTAAAACTGACATACAGCAATTAGCACTTATAAACAGTGTTGTGTCCCCAAGACTCTCTACCTTGATCCATGTGAGGTTACCAATATCAAGTCTGTAAACTTCCACACCATCTACATTGTTCATAGACTTTCTAGATATGAGGAAAGCGAGCAATATCTCTCCATTTGACTCAACAAAACATTCCCTGAAATGTTTTGATGAAACAGAAGGAGCGGCTCTTTTCTTACTCAAAGCTGTGATTCTTGGATGAGAATCAATGACCTCTATAACAGCAAGAGTTCCTTGCAAGCTCAAAGCATAGAACTTACCTTTGAACCCAATGGCATTAGTGAACCGCATAGATCGATCTGTTATGCAGGACTTTGAGCAATGAGGATCAGTGATAGTGCATTCTTGTTTGATCCAACCATCTTCGACTCCATGCCCAACTTTACAGAAGGCAAAAGCTGGGCTAGTTACTCCTGTCACAGCCAACATCAGATAACTACGAGTGTTCACAGGTGACGGAGACAGAACTGCACATACAAATGGATACTTTGAATCCCATGATGGAACACGCCACTGTGAACGTCTAGGTGCCTCCCACAGAAAATAAGATACACCATGTGCCAGCAGAAGACCCTGTGAACAACCGACAAAACGCAGCCTCGGATGTTGAGGTCGTCCTCTATAATACCAAACGTAACACCCAGTCTTAAAATGTATAGCGAAGGTGTTACGTTCTTTGTCAGCACATCCATCGTCACCATCATAAAGCTGAAGCAGTGGTTGAGTAGAATTCGCTGAACATTTTTTATGCTCTCTTATCCATGACTTAGTCACACCCTTGAAGGAAATATGATTCAATAACGTGTAGTCCCATGCAATTAGGTTGATAACTTGCTGAGGAAGATGAGGCCATAAACTGGGATCGTCTGTTTCTGTGGCAGTCAATGGAACATGTTTCTTGTTCTTCTTATGTTCCTTTCGATGCATTGTTGCAAAAAGAAATGTGAGACAATGAGTGGTTTGACAAGGACCTTCTTTGGAAAGGTTCTTATATATAGTTTCATATGCGTGGCCTCCAAGGACTTGGATAAATAAAATACGGACAACCTTACCAGACACGTTCCAATCTGACTTGGGTGAGGCTGGTGAGCCCTTGGAGGACAAGTTCTTCTCCCATACCGCCCCCACCCCAACTGAAATCGTAAACTATAGGTGGACAGCCTACTCTTTGCTGATAGAGTGATAGAGTGATAGTTTAATACAAAAACCACCGATGGAGCACATGATGGTCTTGTGATTGGGTTTAGCTCAAACACACTAATATATAATTATTTTAATATTTTTAATTTATTAAATAATAAAATTTATATACGATAGAAATATAACATATGATATAAAAAAATACTAATTCGACGTTACTCTTTGTATTATTTATATTAAAAATTTTAATATTCGACTATTTTTATTTTATTAAAATATTTTAGTATTATTTTATCATAAATAATAAAAATAAAATTTTTAATATTAATGATAACTAAAAATTGACCATATTATTGAGTTTTTATCTAATATTTAGTTTTAATTTTGACAGAAAAAGTAAATCTTAAGTAGAATTATTTAACGGGCTTGGCAGAATAGGCTTGATAAAGATTCCATTAATCAAGTATGAAGTGCCTCTAAAACCATTTTTCCAGAGTTAATTACAGTAACAATGCTAATGCACCATCAAATTAAAAAAGAAAAAGACAAAAAATGTGGAGGACTTGCGCTAACAAGGGAGATTCGGTCGCCTGATACTCATTATGGATGTAGCATTCATTCATTATGGATGTATTTATATATCAACACGAAAAGAGTGTAGGAGCACTTAATATTGAAAAGCATATAATTCTGTATACTTTTGCGAACAAATAAACATCTTATTTGTGATTATTCTATATACTTCTTTTTTTAGCTCATGAGGTGTTTTAGGAGGGTTCAATTATAAGAAGGCACCTTTAAGTCATTCATTTTTAGACTAATTTTTGCTCGTACCAAGTTAAACCGTAAGAGATAAAGTATTGGTCAAATAGATTTTTCCATTTTCAAAATTCGAACTCGAGAATTCTGGTTAAGGGATGAGATTGTCATTATTCTATATACTTTGTGAACATCTTGTTTGTAAGTATCTACTTTTTTCTAAAATCCAAAGACACCAAACAAAATTTCAAGAAGGCATGTATATATATAAGCTACATTGCTCTCACTGGCTCATAAATCTTAACTATGGCAATCCTCCACAGCTCACACACCAAACTGCCCAAGTGTCAATCTTTCTATGCGATCCATATGGTCCTATTCTGTATATTCTCTCTGACGGCCCAAGCATCCTTAGAAAGCAGCAGTTTCAGCTTCACCAGCTTCACCTCTGACATGCATGACATAAACTTTGAGGGAGATGCATATGCAGCCGAACCTGTCGTCGAACTCACCAAAAATTTTGAAAATATGTCCGTAAGTAGCATCGGTCGAATCACATATAGCAACCCGATTCACCTATGGGACAAAGCTACTGGTCATTTAGCAGACTTTTCGATGCATTTTTCTTGTGTCATCAACTCCAGAGGCAACTTCTCAAGGGCAGATGGAATCACAGCTTTCCTTGTTCCGACAGGATCTTATATCCCAACGTTGTCAGGAGGAGGATATTTTGGTCTCTTCTCAGATTATATGAAGTCTAACTTTGTTGCAGTGGAGCTGGACACGTTTGGGAATGATTGGGACCCCGAAAATACGGAGGATCACATAGGTATCGATATCAACTCGGTGCTTTCAGTCAAAACAGTGAATTGGTCCTTAAATGACATAGAAAATGGAGGCCGAGTCGAGGTTTCCATTCACTACAACTCAAGCTCGAAAAACTTGAGCGTTTCGGTGACGAACGGTGATTATAAAACCTATGCAGATATTCATACATACAACCTCAATTTGATAGTAGACATGAGAGATCATTTGCCAGAGTGGGTTACAGTTGGCCTCTCTGCAACTACCACTACGATGTTTTTTGAGAAAAACGAGATTTATTCATGGGACTTCGTTTCCAAATTGCAAGTTCATTCTAGAGGTAAGGGTCTTCCATGGTTTGTTTGGGTGGCTATAGTGGCCGTTGTTTTGTGTTCTCTTCTTGCTCTTGGTACCTGTTGTCGATTTTTCTATTGGAGTCCTCCAACAGATAGAACAGGAGAGTTTGAAGAGGATTCTGGGCCAAAGAAATTTAGGTTCAAATCTTTGGTGGTTGCAACTAATAACTTCAGGAATGAAATTGGAAGAGGCGGGTTTGGGAGGGTTTACGAAGGTCTGATGAGGGGAACTGAGACCAAAATTGCTGTCAAGAGAATTACTTTCAGGCCTTCTTCGTTCAGTTTCAAAGATTACAAGTCAGAAATAAAAACCATTGGCCAACTGAGACATCGGAATTTGGTACAACTAAAGGGCTGGTGTCGTGAAAAACAGGGTTGGTTTTGCTTCAAGCAAGAAGTGTTGCTCCTTGTGTACGAGTTTATGGAAGGAAAGAGCCTGGATTTGCATCTTTTTAATCAATCTCGCCTCTTGACATGGGATCAAAGGAAAAGAATAGTGTCAGGCTTGGCGACAGCGTTACGTTACATGCAAGAAGAATGCGATCCATATGTGGTACATCGAGACATAAAGTCAGCAAATGTCTTGTTGGATTCAGAGCTGAATCCTAAGCTAGGTGATTTCGGACAGGCTAGGCTTGTCGAACATGAGCATGCGGCACGTACCACGGATTTGATCGGAACAGGTGGGTACATGGCTCCAGAGTATTGCCAGAACAGGAGGCCTACTAAGGAAGCAGATGTGTATAGTTTTGGCATAGTTGTTTTGGAAATAGCATGTGGAAAGCGAGCAGTCTTTGAATGTCAGAGAAATGGCAGAAACAGTATAGTGAGATTGCTTGTATGGGCTTGGGAACAATATGGGGAAAGAGACAACGAAGAAACGATTCGCGCCATAGCTGATCCGCGATTAAATGGAACATACATTTTGGAAGAAATGAGAAGGTTGATTGTTGTTGGCCTAGCTTGTGCTCATCCTAGTCACGGCGATCGCCCTTCAATTGGAGAAGCCATTGATATGCTTGAAGGTAAAGTTCAATTGCCCACATTGCCTTCACAAATGCCATTGCCACCAGACATTGCTGCTCTTCAAGCCACTGCTTTGGAAACTTCAGGACCTCCATCACAAGTTGGCGATGCTCTTGACGGAGTCCATACTACCCACTTTCAGACAGCTGAATCCTCGGAATATAATACTGCACCTTCTAATGATATTCCTTAGATGAATATGTTTCAAAAAGTTTCTGTTTACATATGCCACGAACAATCTTGCAAATTAGTTATTAAATTAAATTAAAACAATATTTCTGGAAATTCAAAACAGCCATTGGAAAATGATTGTTGGCAACCAAAAATGAGAAATCTCTTCCGTTGAAATTTAATTCAACCTAAATAGCCTCTCATTCAGGAGGAAGCAGTCCTAGAGTGTACTTAGTCGAAAAAGTGAAAGCCATGGAGAATACTTTGGCAAACTTCAGTTTACAAGTTCCTTGAAAAGGAGTGCAGTCTTTTCTTTATATATTTAATTTTGTAACTTTTTATAAACAAAAATTGTGAAAAAATGGCATCACATGAGTTAGCTTAACCTCTACGAAGTTATGTATTTTTATAATTTACATTATGAGTTGGAGAATGCTTGAGTTCATCGTAAAAGGCCAAAAAGTATAAGAACAATATCTCATTAGTTTAATCTTTGAATGTATGGTCATGGTACATTGGAAGAATGACCGTGTATTCTTATGCTACATTTCTTCATCATTCCAGTGTTTTTGTCGTTTTATAAGAAAACGATTTGCAAAAATAAAGATGGAAGAAGGCAAGAACAAACAAAGACTTCGAAGATATAAACTGATTGATAGTGATGGGCAATGCAGAAAAAAACAAAATGTAAAGACAAAGAAACAAATGAGGGACAGATCAATGCTTAAGCAAGAGCGGCAGGGACATTTCAATTCCTTTACTGTACCAATCCATCTAGAGCATGGCTACGTACAAAGAAATTTAAAAAAAAAAGAGTATGAAATACAAATTATTTCCTATAATAATACAATTCAAATTTGAGTTTGATTGAAAATTTGGCCAATTCAAACATAATTTATTAATTTTGAATTTAAAAAGTCTATTTATTATTTTTAATGAATAATTAATATTTTTTAACTCAATTAAATAAATAATATAACTTTTTTGGTGTTATTTAAAAAATAAATAATCTCTTAATGCTATAAGTAAACCATGGAATAAAAAATCAAGGCATGTATTTTATTTGTTTTTACTTCTTTATAAACTAAAATAACTTTTCATTCATCCCATTAGAGAATTAGTACATAATAATAAGTTCCACATCTTCTCTAGTGACAGGACAATAACGTATTACCAAATCTACTCACATTTAACTAGGATGGTAATTAGGGTGGCTTAGACTTGGTTTGATCTCTCAGTCTAAAGTATGATCAAATTCATACTGAATAGCTTGATATCAACTTAATCAAATTTGATATCAACTTAATCAAATTCTGGCAACTTGATATTTAAAAATGACCTTATTTTAAGAAAATTTATAAGCAAACATCATTTAGTTAATTAATCTAGAATTGATTTGAATAAAATATCAATTTTAACTTTGATTATATCAACCCTTTTAAACTCAAGTAGAACCTAAATTTTATTTTATTTAAAATTTTCTTGTTGACTTCAAAATAAGTCATATAAAATTAAAATAAACCGCATTAACTTTAGACTAAGTTAAATAAAACCAAAATATGCAGAAATAGATTTAAATTCATCTTTTTGACAACCTGATGTTGTAATTTCGCTGTATAATCATTTCCATTCTCTAAATGATCTTCATTTATTGATGAGCATGGTTCTAAATTTGTTGCTCTATTTTACGAAAAATTTAATATCAGAAAAGAGAATTATAATTACCTTTTAAAAAGAATAGGGTTATTTAAGAAAAAAATATAGAAGGAAAAGAATAAAAAAAACGGTAACAAAAGATAGACATCGATTTATTGATGGAGGGTAATTATTGACTCCTCTATAGTTTAAGCAATTTTGAAAAACCCTCTAATCTTTAAATTTAAAAAAACATCTTTTAGTTTTAAATTTTTCAAGAAAATCATTCTCTTTAAATTTAGTTAAATAATATAAAAATACACATAATATGAATATCAAAAGTGGACTAATCAAATTTCACTAATATGATAATCCAATTAAACTTTTAAATATAACTCGAATGACTTAAGTTTAACTTAAATTAACAATTTAATATGATTATAGTAAATTATTAATTTAAATCATATTTAATTAGTTCGGTACGAGTTTAAGAATTAGGTTGAATAGCAATATAAATAACATTTAAATAGTTGAAGTTTGATATTTATTTTACATCTATTTTGTCGTTATTTTTTATTTGAAGGCTAAAGGATAGAATTTTTCTGAAAAACTTAAACTAGAAAGAACATTTTTGAGAATTTTAAATATCTGAGGAATTCTTAAACTACATGAAATATTTATGTCCTTTCCCTGGCCACAATTCTCAACCTAATATAAGATTATCATTAAGAGAAAATGAGGGAAAAGAAGAATAGGTGTCATTTTCAATTCAATCTACTTAATTACATTTGAATTCTTTAAATCAAATATAAATTTCAAAATTTTATTTAATAAAACAAATGAAAAACGATAATTGGAATATAAATTACAAGTAATTTGAGTAATTTCATGGTCTCAATTTGACTTGGGACTTGGGACTTGGGCCACATGGGGCTTTAGTAGGACTTGGGCCCTCTTAAGTCTCAGAAATTGCACCTTAAAGGAATTGCCGAATTGTCATCCCTGAGTGGCAGCTCTAATTCTACCACGAAGCTGATGTAATATTAATCTGAAGAGTTGAAGTTCCTACATAAGATCTAAAAGATTGGACCATACACAATACAAAATGGGATTGCATCACACTAATACATTTCACAAATAAACGAAATTTTCATTTATATCTCCAAAACGTTACAAAATCAGCAAAATGTTAGCTCTTAAGTTTGATGAATGTGTATTATATAAAGTTGTTATACCTTAATTTATAAAGAAGATTAATGATTATTTTAATTGTGATTTTCTTCCATTGAATTTTAATACTTTCATATAATTAATTTTTAGACTATTTAATATATTTTTCAATCACTTAGAATTATAAATACAATATCAAAATTAAAAATCATATTTGAATAATTGAAAATTGTAATTAAACGGCCCCTCGTTTAAACAAGAACTTGGTCACTTCTTCCGTTTTTCTTTATAAGATCAACTTATCTTTATGATATATAGAAAGCACGGCCATGTGCATGTTGGTAAATTGGCATTGAATGGGGAAGCAACAACAGCAGGGACAAATTTAAGTGCTGAAGTTAATGCTGACCAAATGTTATATCCAGTTAGGGAAAGTCCATCCAATCGTTCTCTGAAAAACACGAAAGCCTATGATCCCCATGACATATAAAGAAACCGTAATTTAGTGCCTCAAAAGACTTCCTGTTCTCAGCCTAGAACCAGTTGGCTCTCAATTTCTTGCATGCTACTGCTCCATATGCCACATGCCAATATTAGATATAGGGTGACTGTTTATGTTTTTATGTATCACCCCGTCCTCCTCTCTATCTATTCATCTATTAATATTTAATGAATAGATGGATGGATAAAGATGGTACACAAAAACAGGAACAAGTTAATTGATCCTGTCAATATTTACAATTTATCTCGTAATATCCCATACGTCATTGTATGTATACCACATTTCAGTTCAATATGGATAGTCCTTTAATCACGCCATAAGTAAGAAAATTAAATAAAATCTTTTGAAGTTAAACACAATGTAATTGAACTAATCTCTCATTTTCACTTGTTATCTGAAGTTTATTCAATAAAAAAAAGTAGATGTTGACAGGCAACAAGTTATGCTATATTTATTAATAACATTCACTCCTATCCACTTTAACTAGAACGTTATATGACAGTGGCTTTCTAAAACAAGTTTGGATTTATCATTAAATGAGTACGATTTAACAAGACTAATTTTAATAAACTAATATAATAGTTGATGAATATAATTCTACGGTCAGCATCATTTGATTGCAACTTAACACGATCTTATGCATTTACTAGAACTGGAATTTTAATTGCTAGACCAATTACAACAATTATTTTGCCATTTTAATAGGAAATTGCGTGGGAATCTTAATGTCAAGTTTGCCTACTGAATTAAGGGAAACTATATGTTCCACCATCTTTAATATGAGAATCATAACCCTCACAAGATAAGATTCTGCAGTGCAAGTTCAGCCTATCGCTCTAATAGTTTTCACAAACAAAAACAAATTTGAATTAATATGCTCCTAACATATTTTAATTTAAAGAAATTGAAACATTGAGAAAAGGAATTGAAAGTTTTAATTAAAAAAAGAGTTTTTTGCTCATTTAAATAATTACTTAGGTTTTTAAATTTCTGTAAAAAGAGATAAAGAAATTGCAACGAAAATATTTTAATTCGAAATGACTTAATTATTGAAAAAAAAATAATTTTAATTTGAAAATAAAATGATTAGGGATAGCAGGAAAGATGGACCTAAAAATTTGAAATGAAAATAATTTGAAATTTGGTTGACTAAATTAACATTTAAAAGGGAAAAAAAGAAGAATATCATGTGTATAACCTTACCCTAAACGAGTTTCATGTGTGGTTAATGCTTCTCTTTCAACTAAAAGCGACGGAAATTTAACCACGAAAGAGGATTTTTGAGATTTAGTTTTAATGAGAAGGGAACATGTAAAGAAATCAATATAAATAAGCATATCACTAACCCTAATTAGGGATTTCTCTACTAACATAATGAAATTCAAACAAAAACAAAACAATCTTCTCATAAATTTTTAAAAAATGTTGCACTTAAGTTTGAAACTTCACCTCTAATTATCACCTATAAGTTAACAATCTAAATATGAGAAAATCCATGTAATTCAAATAAACTATGCTTTAAGAATGGTTTATTATAAGCTAATTAAGCCCTATAAGCATGCAAATATAGACTTATCAAATTTTCTTATACTTGACTCATTGTTTGTCCTTAAGCAATCGACGAAATACAACATAACCAATTAGACTAACTAACTAAAATAAGAAATAATTCCACTCTTTTAGGTGTTCAGTAGCATTTAACATATGACACAAGCATTTAAACCTTTAAGTGTCCTTAGTGGAGGAGTTATAGTCTCTTAAGCACTAAGAGTGCCATAAGTACGAGTTAGCTGATAGTATATTGTTAATGTGATTCGTGAGGCTCTCATTGTTACTAGACAGCATGAGGCTATAAGCTTGGAAATGAGTCGGCGTTGGCATATTTAGAGTATAGTAGTTGTCTTTTTGGGCTGATCTCTGCAGAGATTTTGGTGGTTGCACCGATTTTATGTTTTATTTTTCCTTTTGGAAGGATTATACAACATAGACTTATTGTTTGTGTAATTTAATTATTTTAAATTTCCAAAAAAAAACATTGACCTACACACATTAGTTAGCTTAGCGATTTACGACATAAGATATACATATTTCAACCTTTAATTGAAAGACAAAAATATATAACATTTTTAAAAGAATCATTAAACAATCAAAACAAAGCAAGTACCATTATACCGCCTTCATTAAGTTCAAATAGTTCAACTTGACATTTTGTTACAAGACGTCACTTATTCACACGAGTATTTGAATTTTTGGGTGAGGTAACCTATAATCTTCTTGCGAAATTAAGGGCCTATTGTTTTCATTTACATTTTTAGTTTTCTATTTTTATTTTCAAATTTAGTAAAAATAATTTTATTTAACAATGTATTTATTTTTAAAATTAAATTAATTTAATAATTATTAATAAATATAATTAAATTTAAAATATCTTCAAAATATATATTTCTAATGGAATTTGATTTAATAATTAAAATATATTTAAAATAAAATTTAACTTATAAATAAATTTAATTTTAGATTATTTATTTTAATAAAATAAAATAATTTTATTGATAATTTATTAATAAATATTATTTAAGAAATCAATATAAATTTAATCAGTAATTTATGTTTAAGTTTTATCTAATATGTAATTATCATTAGTAATAAAATTATAACTACATTGATATTAATAACCAAACATTTTTTTGTTCTTATTTTAAAAAAGCAAAAACTAAAACCTACAAGAAAAAAAACAGAAGTGAAACAAAACCCCTAAATTTAGCATAGGTTTAAAAATCATCTAATCTTCATTTCTCCAATAAATACATTCCATCAAAAAATAAAAGGTCTTTGGGTTTGGTTGTAACGAGGTCAAAAGGATAAGTGGATTACCAAAAGAAAGGAATATGGAAAACAAAATATTCATAATTAGCATTTTATTTGGCCTACTTCTCCTGACTTCCTTATTTTATCTTTTGCAGATCAAATCCGCAGGTCTTTTGAGCGGTGTAGTCGGACTGACACCAGCTTTCGCCCCCGGCACGAGCTCCTCCTTAATTGGAGTAAGCCCCCGACGGGTTGGATCAAATTAAATACCGACGGTTCTAGCTCTCATCGCAACTGTACAGCTACAGCAGGTGGCCTTTTACGCGACAGTGATGGTAACTGGCTTGGAGGCTTCACACAGAACCTAGGTTGGTGTGCCCTGCAGTCAGCTGAACTCTGGGGAGTCTTCACCGGCCTCTCTCTTGCCTGGCGCTTAGGCTTCCGTCACGTTATCTTAGAGGTGGACTCCCTCGGGGTTCACACTCTCATATCCTCCTCGGCCACCTGATCTCAGGTGTTCAACCCTATTGTGGCGAGTATTCATGAATTGTTTTCCCGAAATTGGTCTGTTGTCTATCGGCATGTCTACCGAGAGTGCAACAGATGTGCCGACTGGCTTGCCTCTCAGGTTGCACAATTAGTTGTTGGAGTAACTTATTATGATTCTGCACCTACTGGGTGCCGCCATTTCCTCTTTGAGGATAAATCGGGGATATGTTTCCCCAGATTTGTGTTGTAATTGTGTAGACTCTTTCCTTTTAACAAAAAAAAAAACAAATCTTTATCAACTTCTTATGTCTAGAAAAATTCCTCTCTTCCTTTATTCTTTTCAAGTGTAAGAAAACCATTTCAATCGATTTGACATATTTTTGTCTTCTTTTATCTTTATCTTTTCTTCTTTTTTTTAACCAACACATTTTTCCTTTTTACATTATCATCTCATATACATCACTATCTCCCTCAAGCTTATATCTTTGCTAATCATATCCTACAACTTCAAATCATAAGTAAAAGCTCCACTAATCATGAATTAGGATGAAATTACTTGTTTTATTTTTAGGCTCAAGGTTCTTTGAGAAAAGTAACAAAGGAAGTTCTAAATTTTGTTTAAGGTTCAAATGGTTCACTAAAGGCTCAATATATAAAGAATTAGGCAATTTTGTTCAACCAAAATCCTAAATGCCTTTATCATTTTCATACTGTTACATATCTTAAATGTAATATCAAAGAGATGAAATGCAAGTTCTAGAAGTCCAAAGTTAAAGAAGATATCTGCATTTGGAAGAAAAATTTATATGTTGGCTCAATTTCTCACGAGACAACTCAAGTCAATTGAAAGTATCATCACTTAATAAATTTTTTTTTCCTAGCCTTCATAAAGTCAAATTTTCATAGCAACTACTTAATTATATTATTTACCTAATTTTTAACAACCAATCTTAACTAAGAATTATGTATGAACTTATATATCAACCTAAATTAACGAATGATATCTTAAACATAATATAGAAATAAAAGTAAAAAATAAACCTAAAGCACTCAAAACACACAACTTAAAAAAATCGCTAATTATAACTTAAAACTTAAGGAAAACTTTTAGGAATTTACCCCTATGCCTAAGCATAATATTATCCTCAATGTTAGAAAAGTAAGATAATAAGAGCAATCATGAAAGGCAATTAAGGTAAATAAATCTACCTTAAGTTAATGCAAGGTTGGTAAAGTAAAATTTAAAAAATTAAAAATTATCTAAAAAAGAAATAAATAAATAAAAAGCATTAATAGAAATCTAGAACTAAAAAACTAAAATAAAAGAAAAGTAGTGTTTAATGTTGGGTTATCTCCTAATAAGCACTTATTTAGTCTTTTAGCTAGACATCCTGGTTAAGCTCTTCGCTTGTATAAGATCTTCAATTGAATGGGCTTGCTTTCTTCTTACACAAAAGTTAGAAAAAAGAGATAATGTCAAGATAAAAATGATTATCTTTTAAATATGCATAACACAAGAAAGAAGGCCATTATTTCATATCAAGCTTAGGCACTTCTTTAGTAGATAGTAAGAGTTTAGGCTTTCCTCCTCCTAAGTCCTCAAAAACACAAGAACATTGAGGTCTATAACCCTCTCCTTCCAACCTAAAACTACACTTAACAAGTTCAGGATCCTCCTCTATTTCATTAAGTCCTAAAACTATACATGTTTACTGGGGATCATCATAAATAACTTTAGGTAAATCATGCATAATAGTATTGACTACATCCATCTTATAATACTCATAATCAAGGGATCCTTTCAAAGCCTTGAAGATGTTGAATTTTAACTTCTTCTTACCCACCCTCAAGGTTAACTTATCCTCAGCTACATCAAGTAATGCCTCTATAGTAGTCAAAAATAGCCTCTCTAAGATTATGGAAACCCCAATGTCATACTCTATATCTATTACTAATAAATCTGTAGGAAAAATTAGTTTTCCTACTTTTTTACTATCCTAACTAGAGACCGAAATGATCTATCGACTAGTTAGAGTAATACATTTGTAAGCTTAAGGGCTCCTATTCTAAGCTTACTAAAAGAGATAAAGGTATAAGATAACAATTGCACTTAGATCACATAAAGATTTAATTTCATTGGAAGTACCAAAATAACATGAAATGATATAAATCCTTAGATCTTTAAACTTTTGAGGTAATTTGTTTTTCAAGATTGCACTACACTCTTTGGTTAAAAGTAACACAATATACTCCTTAAGTCTTTTCCTTTTTTGAAGATGATTTCCTTTAGAAAATTTGCATATGATGGCATCTAATCTAATACTTCGATAAAGGAGATGTTGATATCTAACTTATTAAACATGTAAAGGAATTTCTTGAAGTTGTGTTAATCCTTCCTCTTTTTAATCTTTAAGGGTTTCGAATATGATAGATATGGTTTAACAATGGGTTCTAACATTTCCACTAGTTTGAGATCGGAGCCAAATGAATATGACAATGATATCGATATGCTTATATTCATTTAATTATTGCTCTCTTTTTCGAGATCGTCCAACTTTTATGATAATCTTTCCCATTCATTTGAAGTGAAATTTAAATTAAAGGCTACGATTTAGATCTTTACTTGAAGGATTATGTTAAAATAGCTAGGAATCCATAGCTAGATTCTACCTAGTTGTAAAGTAAATAAGTTGAAGATTAAGGGTGCTTAATTAACTTTAAATGAATATTTTAGATTAAGCCATGTAAAGAAATCATTCAACTTTATAATTGGTCAATCAATAGCAATGGATAAGCAATGAATGAGGGTGTGCCATGTAGGGAAATAGATAAACCTAAGATTTGTCTATGCTAACAAACATATATTGTCTCGCCGTAAGTTGTTGGATTTAAGCGTATCTTATAATCTAGATTTGTTAATTCATATTGCAATGCATCCATTAGTTGTCTATGGACACATAGCAAAATAACTTAAATTTTGTTTTGTCCGTATATTCTCACAATGCAATTGCCTCTAATATTTAGTAGCAATTTGTTTCTTCCTTACCCAGGTCTCATGCCCAATGTTTTAACCCTATAAGCATGTTGTTTGAATCCATTTTTCTTCCTCCATTATTACTTCCTTTCCCTTATTCTCTTTTATTTTTCTAGCGTTTTACGCCTTTGAGTCACATTACTTTAGAGTCTTTTTTTCAAAAAACCAAATTAGTTTTTAACATATGATTTTAATGATAACAGAACATTGTAATACTCATGTTATTTATCTTTGATGATATTAGTTAAGTTAACATGATGATCAAATTCAATGGAAGGAGAAAGTAAGCGAATGTGGTAATTGAATCACTTAAACAATCAAAGGATGGAGAAAATAAACCATATGGAATATGTGATTCAAATGAAGATCCAAGAATAAGAAGGAATTGAGCACATAAAGATTTAAGTAAATCATTTTATTCCTTTTTCCAAACTTATCTTGTTTATTTTAATGAGTTAGGGGCTCAACCATTGCTTGATCATTTTTCACTTAGAGCATATTACATATAATTTATCATAATCAAGAGGAAATTCAAGAAGGTATTAAAGAAAATGCTTTTACTTAATCAAAACATTTATGGAGAACTTCTGAAATAATTTTGGATCAATTTTTTTCAAAGTAGTTTGTTTGGATTTCTGAATTAGCTCAACAATTGACCAATATTTAGTTTTTTGGTATATTGGTTGAACAATGTAAGTGAATGGTCAACTAATGTCTCTTAGAAGAAAGTAAAAACATGTATCATAGGTTTATGAAAACATTGGTTGAAAAAGGTCAAATAATGTCACTGCTACTAGTCGTTGTAATGACTAATTTTTGTTTCTAATGACTTTTTAGGTTATTTTGAGTATAAATAGACTACATATGAGTTGTCAGAGGCTAGTCCAACATATTAGAGTGTTACTTAGAGTCTTGAGAGATTAAAGAATGTATATTTGCATTATATAACACACATTGAACCTTTATTCAACGGTGTGAGTAAGAGAAAAAAGATTTTGAGTTATTGTAATTGAGGAAATTGCTTAGGATATAGTTTTAAGGGTTTTTCTTGAACTTGAATAGGATTTATAAAGAGTTACTCTTCACCTGTATCAAAGCAAGATAATTGTAAGGTTTACTCTTCACTTGTGGTAAAGAATATGTTCTATAGAAGGTTACTTTTCACCTACTGAAGGAAGAAGATAATAAATTTATAAGTGGAGCTTAAAGAGTGAACGTAGGTCAATGCTTATTAAACTAAACCATTATAAATCAACTTTGTCTCTCTTTCCCTACTCTCCTTAATTATTATTATGATCATTTTATGAGTATCATTAGATTATGAAATTCATTTATTTGTTTACAAATAGGACAAAACAAGGGTAAAACATATAATTGACTTCCTCTTTTATATGCTATCTAGGACTAGAAATTGGTAGCAAATCAAGTCTCATTCATTGTATATATTTTTTAGAAAAATGTTAAATAGAGATCATTATGACATAATTTGATTCTCCTTTTATTCAAGATAGCCAATGTATAGGTATACCTTCTTTCTTTGGAGGTGACAATTACATATATTAGAAAACTAGGATGAAACACTTTATTTCAACCAAAGGAGTTGATCTTTCGGAAATTATAAAGAATGTTTCTTATGTTCCAATGAAAATAATAATTTTAGATAAAGTGGACACTGAGGTACTAAAGGATGAAAGTGAGCATATCAATAATGATAAGAGATTCATTGCGTTAAATAGCAAACTGCTGCATATTTTTATTTTATATTCTTAGTATAAATGAATTTAATGATGTTTATGTGTGGAACCAACCATAAGAGATGATACACACTTGAAATCATAAATAAGAGAACTACTTAAGTAAAAGAGAACAAAGTAAGCTTAATAATGCATTAATATGAGACGTTTCATATGAAAAAAATGTCAATTTCTACTATGTATACTCGCTTCATTATTTCTCTTATTTAACCAACTTAATTGAATAATAGGTACAATTTTTGTGTACGATCATTCAAAAAAAAATGACACATCCTTCTCATTAATATAAGCCTCTTTATCATCAAAATGATAAGAAACAAGCTCATTATCATCCTAGGCCTTATGAGACACAAAGAAGCATGACATTTACTCAACATTACCATAGGTCACTTTTTCATTAAAAAAAAAACCAAGTCATATGCTAAATAATTGTTAGGTCTCATTATGAAACAAGGAGAGCTTCGTACCTTACACATCCAAAAAAAGGCCAAAAATGCATATAAGCCACATTTTTATAAGTATTTGTCACATGCACTAATGTTACCACTAATAACTTTTTATTCTTAGTAATATTAGTAATTTAATATATGAAATATCTAATTCAATGGAAGGGTAAAGTGAGTAAAGGAGTCAATTAAAACAAATGATGAGCAATCAAAGGATTAAAAAAAAGAACAAAATAGAGCACTTATGTAATTAAGTGAAGAACCAAGAATAAAAACAAATTAAACACATCAAGACTTGAAAAAATCATCTTAAATCCTTCTTGCAACATTATCTTAATAGTTTCAATAAATAAGGGATTCAATTATTACTTTATCATTCTGCAATTAGGGAATATTACATATTCTTTGTCATAGTCAAGAAAAAATTTGAGAAAGTTTTTTTTAAAAACCCTCTTAATGTATCAAAATACTTTTAGAAAACTTATGAAATGATTTTGAATTAAGTTTTTGTCAAAAGAGTGTATTTAATCTTTTAAATAACTTAAGAAGTTTTACAAACTTACTTTTTGAGCACTCTGGTAAACCAATATAGTCAGTGGTTGACATATATTAGGTTTTTAGATACATAGAATGGTTGACCAATATAGTGAATGGTTGACCAATATATGTTTCGTGAGCTTGTGACTATGTTAAGTGGTTCTCTTGATCTTGAACAAGATTTTTAAATGGTTATTCTTCACCCATAAAAAAGATGATTATAAGGGTTATTCTTTAGTATGGCAAAGAAGATGTTGTAAGGAAGTTGCTCTTCACCCATTAAAACAAGAAGATGACGAATTCTCAAGTAGAATTTGGTAAGTAAACATATATGGCCAATGATTGTTAGGTTGAATCATTATAAATTAAATTTATCTCTATTTCCATATTATCTTTAATTATTATTATGGTTGCTTAGTGATTATCATATATGAATTTATTATAATCATTTGTTAAAAAAAATTCATTGATTAATTTTTCAAGTAGGACAAAAAAAAATTAATATACATAATTCACTACCCTTCTAATATACGATATGAGGTCCAAGTTTCGTGTTTTTCACATTGTTTCAATTTTCCCGTGTCTCATTATTAGATAAAAACAATGCCATTTTGTAATTGCATATGGTATATGAAAGCTCAATTTTAAATATCAATTTGAAGTAGAACAAGTTTAACTCTCTCGGTTATCTAATCCAATCCATAGACAACTAGTAAATGGAGTAGTTTGTTCAGCATACTTATCTCAAAACTTTGAGGGTAAATATTAAATACTCGATTCCCTTTTCATTATCTTAATTTGATATTAGCAAACACAATATTTAATAACAATAATTAAAAAGAACAAGTTGGTTTTTTTAGTTGAAAAAAAATCCATACTTCCTGAAATTGTACTTCCATACATTTTTTAACAAAATTAGAAGAATGAAGCTACTACTACGTCATGATAAGGAAAGCAAGCCCCACCTTATCCTATTTCAGTAGTGGAGATATTTCATTTTTTAAATAAATAAATATATATATATATATATATATATATATATTGCAAATTATACTCAAATAAATTAAATAAAAGATATGACGTGTGCATACCGTATCCTGTCCTGAGTCTGAATCAACCGACTAAGCAGCCTCGATTTTATCGCCGATTCTTCGCTTTCCAATATATACCACGCACCAGGTGCCTTTTCTATCTGTCCCTGCTACCATTTTCTTCCGGAGCCCTCATTACGTGCACTAGCTACTTGCTCTGTTTTGTCACCCTGTACGCGATAGACCTTGTTTGATAAATATTCCCTTTCTTGCAGAGCCCCAAGGGATCCCGTTTCACTGCATCGCTTAATTGCAATGTTATTGGAAAAAATTGATTCTTTAATAGCTGGGACCGCATTTCTTGAGACTTGGGACTCCGGGTAGAGGGTTTTGGGACTAATGTCTTTGGAAACTTTGATCTCATATGCGTGTTCTGTGTAGTTTTTGTTTATTTGTTGTCGTTTGTTCGGTTATTGAATTGTACAAGAGGGTTGTTGAGGTTGTTTCTGGGACGTTTTTGATGGATTACGCCTCTTGTTTGAAGTTCTTCAGTCGTGGTGGTGTTTTCGGTGGTGGGCTTTTCATTTTTGGGCTTTTCTCGCCGGTTTTCAATTTTTTGGGGTTGTTTTTGATGTTCCTTGCGGGGTTATGGTTGTCGCAGTTTACTTCGCACGGGAAGGGTTTGGTTCAGTTCTTTTTTCTTGTTAGGGGAAAATCAAGGAGCTTGAGAAAGGGGTTTTGTTCAAAGAATGGTTTTGATGGAGTTTGTGATTCAAAGACTCCGCCTTGCAAATGTGGTTCGTTGATATTGTTGGGGAATCCAAAACCAAAAGTCGATGACAATTCACTAGTACACAAAGAGGTTGTTAATCCTGACGGTGATGATTCTGATGATGATTATGAAAAGGAACGTTGCGTTGAAGATGAAGAATTTGATGTAATGGGTTGAGGAGAATGGTGAAGATTGAGAGGCTGAAGTCTATTATGGCTTATGCAGAACTTGAGAAGGAGAGAATGGCTGCTGCATCAGCAGCTGATGAGGCAATGTCAATGATTTTGCGCTTGCAGAGAGAGAAGAGCTCGTTGGAGATTGAAGCTAATCAGTATCGCAAGTTGGCAGAGCAGAAGCAACTGTATGACCAAGAAGTGATTCATTCACTGGAGTGGATTATAATGAAGCAGGAATCCGAGACCTATGCATTGGAGGAGAAGCTGAGGCTGTGCAAGGAAAAGCTCAAGGAATGTATGAAGGAGGAACTAGTCCAATTTGAAAGTTTTGATGCTAGCTTGAGCTCCATTGACTCAACCATGGAAGATGGTATTGAAGAAATGCTAGATATTCATTCAACCATGGAAGATGATATTGAAGAAACGATAGATATTGATTCAACCATGGAAGATGGTCTTAAAGAACTGCTGAATACTTAGGTTGACATCACATCGTTGACATTTCAAGTATATGTAGAATCCTGAATAATTTTTCATGACAATTGATAAAGTCATTGATACGCTCATATTTTCACATGTGTTTAGGACTTAATTCAAAGTCTTTTACATTCATTTTATGTTTATCTATGGT
>JANZLC010000201.1:31708158-31732781 GCA_026413385.1 Erythroxylum gracilipes | reverse complement strand
AAATTAATGAGAAAAGAATTGATTAGTTTTGATGTCTTTGATATTTGAGTAGATTTGTATGGGTTATGAGAGTAAAGAGTTATGAATTTTTGAATTTTGGTGTTTTTTAAAAAAAGAGGGAAAAATCGGAGCAGAGCCATTTTGCGATCGCAAGCCGGCTATTGTTTAATTTTTGTTTATTTAAATTTCTTCCATTCTTTTGACTATATCTTTTCCGTGTGACCTCCGTTTGACTCGATTTTTCAAGCGTTGGTTTTCTAACACTTCCTCTAAAAAAAATAAACTTTTTATACAAACTCTAGAGCCTTCGGGATTAAGTCGAAAATTACGGATTAAAGCAAAAGGAGTCAATTGTGTGGAGATATTGCATTTAATTCCGTATTTGGGCGATTTGTCGATCGATAGAGATCCGATTGAGGAGATTTTTTATTCTAATTAATCTTGAGACATGAAATTTCATTTTAGCTTAGGATGCAAATTTTAATTGTGGGCCCTAAGTAGATCAATTTTATTGAGGAAGATTTGGGTGAATTTGTCAAGATCTGTTCAGGAGTAAGTGAACTAAGTTTGATTTAAGTTTCTTCTGTGGTGAGGAATTCCTCCCTCGTGAGTTGCATGTCCAGATGTTATGTAGGACGTCGGCCACATGTCTCACCAGGGTGGGGTTCCAACATCTATGAGGAAATTAGCTTAATAATGGACTCGTTCGTAAAAGTCGCACAGGTTGATGTGGTTGAGACTCGAGAATCTAGGTATTACAAGGTGCAGGAAGGGGGCGAAGAGAGATGAGATAGTGAGAAGGGTTCTAGTTGGTGATGGTCTTCTATGGATTTAAAGATCATTAAAAGTGAAGGAATCTGTGCTTCTTTAGTGTTGAAAAGAAGGAGAATGTTCAAAATTTTTTGGTTTTATGAGAATGAAGATGAAGACGAGGAGGACATCAATTGGGATCGGCTTGGCTCATAAGCCACAAATTTTGGAAGATTAAAAGAGTTTTTAAAATTTAAGCAAAAACGACGACATTTTTTGGATTAGATAGAGTTAGATAGAGTAAGGTTAGACAGATGATCCCATCTCCTTAGTTTGAAGTACTATTGATGATTTTCTTGAAAATAAGTAATACTAAAGCAAGCCATGCCTATGACTAATGTGGCTCAAAGGCAATTACCTTAAAAATAAGATTGCTTCTTCTATGACCTTTATAATGGGGAAGAGAAGTTAGTGGAGCATGTAAAAGCACACAAGGTAACTACTCGAACATAACCCGATTCAGAGCTTGGTTTTTTATTTAAGTGACCAATGACTTTATGGCTCATTCAGAACTAGCTGTCAATAGGCAATGAAACCATTGATTCAATCAAAGGGTGCAGAGCTACTTCTTGATGAAAAAAGTATCACAGTAGCTTGTTTCTAGTTAACTTGTTAGTGCTATAATTTATCTTATGAAGCTTGATGCTGTGAAGAATCTAATTTTCTTTTGCATGCACTATCTAATTTTTGGGATTAGTAATCTTAGTTGCTAGGGATTTTTTTTTTCTTTTTTTGCTGACTACAGTAGACTAAGATGCTAGTTTCGTTGGATTCCTATATACTAAATGCGTAAAAACTTTTCTAGGCCAAAGGTACCTTCTGTAGCTTATTCATGGTTTATCATTTATTGGCTTCTATCAAGTAGGCGTAAATGTTTCCATCTTTGTTAAGTTTCCATTCTCATCTATTATTAGCCCAAAGCCATCATTTCATTTTTAGGAGATCATAATTTGATATTATCACGGGTGTGTCTTTGTGGCTTTCTCTACTTACATGAGCTAGAGAAATCAATGGTTACAGTTAAAAAGATGCAGATTTTATAATGGATTAAATAAGGTTCTGATTCATAATTTTGATGATAGTAAAATATATTATTATTATTATTATTATTATTATTATTATTATTATTATTATTATTATTTATTTTTAACGTTAGTGATATTAATAAATTAATATGTGAAATATTTGGTTCAATAGAAGAGTAAAGTGAGTAAAGGTATTAATTGAATAAAATAGCAATCAAAGGATAGAGAAAATAAATAAAGTGAAGTTCATATACAGTTGAAGTGAAAAATTGTGAGCAAGAAGGAATTAAGTACATCAAAATTGAAGCAAATCATTGTAATTTTTCTTTTAAACTTATCTTGGCCATTTCGTTAAAATAGACAATTAATCATGTAAACTGTGAGTTTGTGACTACATTGGTGGATCGATTTACATAATGCCCACTAATGCAATTGTTGCTAATTGTTGTAACTACTACTTTTTTTGTTTCCAATAACTATTTTTAGTTTTTTTGAATATAAATAAACCGCATATGAGTTATTAAAAGAATTTTGGGTATAGTTGATAATTGTTAAGAGTCTTGAAAGGCTAGAGAGTGCATTTGTGTTTTTTATATAACACATATTGGATCTTTGTTCTTTGATATGAGCAAGAAGATGAGTTTTTAAGTCATATAACTATTGTAATTGGAGAAATTCCTTAAGATACACTTTATGCAAGTTTCTCTTGACCTTGAACAATATTTACAAAGGGTTGCTCTTTGCTTGTGGTAAAACAAGAAAACTGTAGGATTCCTCTTCACCTATGGAAAAGAAGATGTTATATAGAGGGTTGGTCTTCATCCATTGAAGGAAGAAGATAGTGAATTTCCAAGCAAAACTTAAAGATTGGACATAAGCTAAGGATTGCTTAGTCGGACCACTATAAATTGATTTTGTCTCTTGTTCCCTATTCTCTTTCAATTACTATTATGAATTCTTTATGATTATCATATATCAATTTATCATGTTCATTCATAATATGCAATTTATTCATTATTTTAGAAATAACATAAAAAGTGAACATATATTTCATCCATTCTCATGTGTCATCCAGAGACCAATAATTAGTATTATAGTTGATCCCACCTATTGCATTTAGATTTTTAGTGAAATTTAAGAAAAGATAATTATGAAAAATTCAATTCTTTTTCTTTGAAGTTGATAATTACATGTATAGGAAAACTAGGATGAAAAACTTTATTTTAGTAGAAGGAGTTGATCTTTGAGAAATTGCAGATAATGGTCCTTATTTTCCAATGAGAACAATATTTTTAGATAAAATAGAGACTAAGGTCCAAAGAATAAAAGTGAATGGAGTTATAATGATAAGAGACTCATTGCAGTAAATTGGAAAGTGGTGCATATTTGTTTTGTACTTTTGATATAAATGAATTCAATAGGGTATCTATATATTAGACCACCAATGAGATATGTCACATTTGAAATCACATATCAAGGCATCACTCAAGTAAAAGAGATCAAAGTGAGCATATTAGTGCATCAATATAACCTATTTCATATAGAGAAAAAAGAGTCAATTTCTAATAGTTTAACTTGCAACATTTGTATCATTAATGCTTTGAAAAATCTTAGTAAAAGTTATACTAATCTACATTGGTGAGAATTTTACTTAGGTCTTTACCAGAGATTTAAGGGTTTAATATTTGAGCATTTTGTCATTGAAAGAGCTATTTAAATCACGCCTCACCTACAAGATGTGGATGAATGAATTGTTAGAATAAGAAGTAGGTCCAATAAAAAGAGGAGTGGTGTTTAAATTATCCAAAGATGAGAAAATTGATTATAAGGAGATCTCCACAAGTAAGGGTGATAAGGATGATATAACTTTATCATAAAGAAATTTAAGTTCTTAAAGAAGAAGAGAAATAAATAATTTAAGTAGAAAAAAAAACTTGAGGCCACATGGGATCACACTACTAGTTCAAAGAGTAAGGAATCCTAAATATGGTGACCAATATCTACTTTATAACTAATAATCATGAAGTACCCTCTTCTTCCAATTCTTATGATGATAGTGATGCTGATCTTTTATATGATGAGTTAGATGAATGTTTAGAGGTCAAGAGCATGAAAAGAAAGATATTATATTCCAAGTATAAAAAGGTTAAAATTTTCTTAGATCCATATAGGATTGAGATGAGAAATTAAAATATGATATGTAAAGAATCATAGGGTATGACTGTATGTATAGCATCTAGGAAGTGAAAAATTGAATAGCATGTTTATAGCCTAAAAAATTCTAATGATAAGCATAAATTATAGAAGTGTGCCATTCAATATCAAGAGAATTTTTTTAAGGAGTAAGCATTTATATGATGAGCCTATGCTTAAATCATTACATAAGCATGTTGCATCTTCTAAATGTGTATAAAAATCACATGCTCATCGATTATCCTATAGGCTCCAAGAAAATAAAAATTTTATGTATTTATGTTTTGGTCATATTCTAAACCTAGAAGACATAACATTAAGATAGAAATAGACACAATTTTTATGTAGAATCATCTCAAAAGAAGATACAACATCATTCTTATTATATAGGTTTCTTTATCACTAAATTATCATGAAATAAACTCACAATCATCATAGTTCTTATTATAAGCATAAAGGTACAATACTTGCTTCCATTCAATATAGGCCTTATAAGAGACAAAGACGCGTGATTTTTTTTCGAAATCACTATAGGTCATCTTTTTATGAAAAGAACATGTTATATGTTAAATCATTTGTTAGACCTCAGTATCATATAAGAAGAACTTCTATCTCTCATGTATCCAAAAGAGAGTATTGTATTACCCACATCATTCATTAAGACCAAAAATGCATATATCCTCTACTCTTATAGGTCTTTCTCAAATGAGACTCACTTTCAATTCCTATATGTTGTATGTGTAGGTACCATATTTGTATTAAAAAGTTCACATAATTTATCTATGAAAAGAAAAGGAATAGCTCAACATATATGTGAGATTCTATTTTATGGTGATTATAACATATCTATAGAAATTATTGTTTAAATTAAAAAAGGATGTAAGTTGAAAAAGGTTCAAAAACTAATCTCCAAGGAGGTATGTTAAGCATATTGATTTTTTTCTACCTTGTAAGTCAATATGAAATGTTATTAAATGAATACCAATAATTGGTACCGCATTTACTAATATCAATCGAGGAACAATAATAATATCTCTAAGAAATTATTTCAAAAGAAAAATTATCGTATCAGCCAAGTAAGAAAATTAGTATTAAAAGATTAATCGTTAAACCAAGTGAGAAAGAAAATGATGTAATCATTAGTTGTACACAAAGGAGGTAATCATATATATTTGAGTATGGGAAATATGTATTGCATATTGCTTTAACACAAGGAAGCTTACTTATTGTTATTTATTTTTTTCAATATCACCAAATATTTTTAATCATTAGAAAAAGAGAGATTATTATACCAAATGAGGTTTTAATGCGTGATTTTAATGTAACAAAACATATTACTACTAATATTTGTTAATCCTTGTTGATATTAATAAGTTAATTATAAAAGATCAAGTTCAATGGAAGCATAAAATGTGCAAAGAAGCTAATTGAATCAATTATTCAATCATAAAAATTGAGAAAATTAAATAAAGTAGAGCACGTATGCAATTCAAGTGAAGAATTGAGAATAAGAAGGAATCAAGCATATCAAGATTTAAGCAAATCCTTGTAAATCTTCTTATGTCCTTATTTTATTAATTTTAATGAATAAGGGACTCAATTATTGTATGATTATTTACACTTATAGCATATTGCATTTGCTTTTTTATAACCAAGAAGAAATTTAGGAAGATTTTTAAAGAAAACTCTATTGATGCACTAAAATAGTTTTAAGAACTTTTTAAATGATTTTTTAATCAAGTTATTATCAAAAGAATCAGTTTTAATCCTTGAAAAATTTTGAAAATTTTTCAAAAATTTGTTTAAAGAAATTTGGTCGACTAATTTGGTAATTTGGATTATCAATATTAGGATTTTGGATAAACTAACCTACCATTATGATAATGTAGTCAAATGTGTCTTTCAATAACATATATTGTGACTTTGTGACCATATTAATCAATCAATATATAGAATGATCAACCAATGTTAATATTGCTTGTCATTATAACAACTAACTTTTGTTTCTAATGACCACTTTGAGTTATTTTGAGTATAAATAAATGAAAAATAGGTGAAGTATAAGTTGTGAGAATAATACTAAACATACTAGAGAGTAACTAAGAATCTTGAAATATTAGAAGGTATGTGTATGCATTATAAATCTATATTGAACATTTGCTTATTGGAAGGTAGGTGTGCATTATAAATCTACCCTTTTAATTATTATTATAATTATTTTAATATTATTATATATCAATTTAACAAAATCATTCATAATAAATAATTCATTTATTAATTTATAAATAAGTCAAAAATTCACACAAAATTCACCTCTCTCCCAAGGATTATTTAAGACCAATAGTGTATTTTATGAGAATTATTACTATATAAAAATTTGAAAATTTTGTTTTGTATGAGTAAAACTAGTGATACAAGTATCGTACCATACTAATCGGAACGTATGTATTGACCAAAAAATGAACGATACCTTGATATTTGGTACTAGGCCGACCAGTACCAAAATATATCAACCAAATATTGAACTAAATTGGAAATTTTTAAAAATTGTAGGCTTAATTGAAATTTTGGAAAATTTAACCCTAACAATTAAACCTACCCACCTAACGTCCTGCCCCAATTCCCACCCACCTGTTGTCTCTAGTCACCTACCTCTCTTACTGTCTCACTCACCTAATCTTATCGTGCTCTCCTCTCAACTTATCATCCCAGTCACTGTCGCACCGTCGCACCACTGCACCAGTCAGGTGATCACACCCATCACACCAGCTCATAGTCAAGCACCCATTGCACATACCCATCAGACCAGTTAGACTGCCCCTGTACCAATTAGATGGCTCCCACACTAACATCTGCACCCAGACGGCCAAACCCAGTTGCACACCTGTTGACTTGCATCTACATACCTGTTGACTTGCACCCACACTTGTTGACCCACACCACTGGTCCACTACACCACAATCCAAAACTCTATAGACTCTAGTCACTTTAGCCCACATGTACTTATACATACTTTTTGAGCTGACCTGCACCAATCTAAGGATTCAGCTAAATGAAGGTTGCAGAATATTGAATTATGGAATTATGGAATTATGGAAATTGATATTGAAATATTGAATTGAGTTGATTGTTGATTTGAATATTGAATTGTGTATTTGTGTTTTATATAATATTGATATAGATAAATGATTATTGAATTATGAATTTATGATGAATTGTGTATTTGTGTCTTGTGACTTTATATTGTGTAGTAATTTTGTATGTTGAATTGTTGGTTCTTAATAAATTATGTTAGATTAAATTAAATTGTGTAGTGTATCTTGTATGTTGACTCTTGATTGCAGAGTTAATTTGAGTAAAAAACTAAGAATGTTGATTAAATTGGTGAATGAAAGATAGTTAAGTTAAAGTTGGGAATTAAGATTTCAGTAACAATGTTGATTAAAATAAGTTAAGAAAACATAATATTGATAAGCATTACAAATTGAATTATATAAGCAAACAAAATATATTAGTTTACAGTTGAATTATGTGATTACATAAAATAGGTTGTAAACTTACAGTTATGAGTGTATGTTTTTAGTTTATGGTTGAATGATGTAATCATACAAAATGAGTTATATAAGATGTATATCTATATTGTGTAATTATGTATGTTGAATACTTGAATTGTTGGTTTTGACTTATTGGTGAATTGTATTAGATGAAATTGAATTGTGTAGTGTATGTTAACTCTTGATTATTCAGTTAATTTGAGTAAGAAACTAAGAATTTTAATTAAAATTGGTGAATGAAATATTGTTAAATTAAAGTTAAGAATTAGGATTTTAGTAATTTTAATTAAAATTAGTTAAGAAAACAAAATAATGATAAGCATTACAAAGTGATTTGTATAAGTAAATAAAATAAATTAGTTTATAGTTGAATTATGTGATTACATAAAAAAGATTGTCAACTTATAGTTATAAGTTATAGCTGAAATTGAATAGGCTATAGTTGTGAGTGTATAACTTTAGTTTATGGTTGAATGACATAATCATACAAAATGAGTTATATAAGATATATATATATATATATATATATATATGTATTGTGTAATTGTGATTGTTGAATACTTGAATTGTTGGTTTTTGATTTATTAGTGAATTGTGTTAGATGAAATTGAATTGTATAGCGTATGTTAACTCTTGATTATAGAGTTAATTTGAGAAGAAACTAAGAATGTTGATTAAAATTGGTGAATGAAAGATTGTTAAATTAAAGTTGAGAATTAAGATTTTAGTAATAATGTTAATTAAAATTTGTTAAGAAAACAAAATAATGATAAGCATTACAAATTTAATTGTATAAGTAAACAAAATATATTAGTTTATAATTAAATTATGTGATTACATAAAATCGATTGTAAACTTATAGTTGTGAGTTATACTTGAAATTAATTAGGTTATAATTGTGAGTGTATGTCTTTAGTTTGTGGTTGAATGATGTAATCATACAAAATGAGTTTTATAAAATGTATGTGCTTTTGAGTTAGTTTTGACTTTTGAGTTAAACAATACATATTTTGTGATGGAGTTGATAATAAAATTAAGTATTCTTTATTTTGCTATGAAGTTATTGATTTAATTTTGACATATATATTATTTATTTTTCAGATAAATGGAAGAAAGTTCAAGTACACTTAATAATTCAGTTGCTTTAAGCATAGGAAGATTCGATGATCTAGCTTGAGCTCATGCTAGATTGATTCCTGGAATGACGAACTCTACTATTTGTTTGTATTGTAAAAAGCGTTTGAAAGGTGAGGAAATCACCAGATTAAGGAAGTATTTAGCTTGGATCAAAGGTGACGTAAAGCCTTGTAAGAAAGTAAGTCATGATGTCAAATGACAAATGATAACTTTATTTAAAGAATATCAGCATGAGAAAGATAAAAGACAAATATTGAACTACCAAATTGGTAGTGGAAATTCTTTTGTTCGTGTTTAGGAAAATAGTGAGAATGTTGAAGATGGTAGTATTTCTACCAAACAAGAAGGAAATATTACACCTGATGATAGGAAAAGAGAAGACATGTGTCTAATTTTTTTACACCATGAGCAACTCTTAGAACTCAGGCTTGACTTACAATCTAGAGAAACAACTCATAATGTGGACATGATAATGGCTAGATAGTGGTATGATTCAGATATAACATTCAATGTTGCCCAATCTTAATGGCTAGATAGTGGTATGATTCAGATATAACATTCAATGTTGCCCAATCTTATTATTATTAGCCAATGGTGGATGTTATTGCCTCTTACGGTCCAGGATACAAAACTCCTTCAATCGATGACTACAGAGGTAAACTAATCTTAGATGAAAAATATTGACATGTCATTTAGTACAATGAATTTAAATGATGGTGATGATAAAACTCCTCTTAATAATGAGAATTTTGTACAAATTTTGATTTGGAATCAATGCGATTTAAACTATTATTCGATTGAATGAAATTTCAGGTTTTCATTTATCCTCATATTTTAATTTCACTCATATTTGATGTATATGTTAAAATCTATATATGCATTATACAATATAAATATAATTGTAATGCTTTTATTTCATGTTTCACTTCTAGTTGATTATTTACTCGGCACAAACTCTTGTTGTAAATTGTAATTTTTAGAGAGTCATGGATATTTATTATTCTTTTTATTTGATGTTTTGATATAATTATTATTTATTATATGATATTGTAGCATTTTAAATACTTTGTATTGTTCTTAATTTTATATTCATATGATAATTGCATGATATTTTTTATATTAATGATGGTTATTATTTATATGTGAAATATGTGAAAAGCAATATTAATAAAAATAAATATGTTTTTGTTATTTCAAATTTCTATTATTATCATTTTTAGAGACATGGTTGATGTAAAATTATAAATTTTTTAGTACAATATATTAAAGGACAATTTTTGTAATTAAAAAAATATTGAGACTATTTTATAAATTTAAAAAGTTACTCAAAATAATACTTGATATTAATCAGTACTGATATAATATTATAACAAAATTAAATCTGAGACCGATATTCGTAACTTTGAGTAAAACAAAGGAACTCAATTGACTTATTAATCGGAGATGTAAGATCTCATGTCATTCCAAATTACAGACATCAATTTGTTTCTCTCTTAAATATAAATAATGTTATAAAAAATACACTAAATTGAAAGAGTGGATGGTGCTATACTTATAATATCACTTATAATAGATATGTTAAAATTTTGAAATAAAGCAAAATCACGAAGTTGGTGCCCTTTAACAGTCATATCATGCTTTGTCGAGATTGGAATTTAAGAATAAATATCTCTTCCATTTATAGATCATAAAATATGACATGTAGATGAGCTGTCTTATTCTTTTACATTGAAATGCATACAAGGTGGTGGCTTTTGTTATATTACTGTATGAAATGATTTATAAATGTAGAAAGTAAACGGATTGCTATCTTCTAAACTCCAATCTGCCTTAAAAGTCTGTGTTACTCTTGGCTATCTGCGGCAGCATAGAAACAAACACAAAACACAAAATTGCGGTTTGTACAACAAAGCAGAATCTTATGCTTTAGGTGTCTGTCTTATCTCCTCCGAGTCAGTGATAAAAGGGGTCAAATCTTTGAGAGTAAGGCAAAACTAGAGAGGGGAAGAAAAAGATGATGCTGCTTCAACGTTCACTGCATAAAGGTGAAATCTTTTTCATTTTCTGGAGTCAAAATCACGTGTTTTTTATTTTTTCTAAGGGTTATCGAACTGATTGTGTTTGTTTGTAATTGGGAAAACTGCAGCGAGAAATCTGAGAGCTTTAAGGCCCCAGATCTTTGCTTTAACTACTCATTTTTGTACTACCGCTGCTGCTGAGCTTTCTTCCAAGCCCCGTAATCCTCCGGTAATCTTGTTGTTCACTTTCTCTGACTCTCTGTTTGGCTTCCTAGAAAACTTTTTGCAAGCTTTATGCTCCGTTCGGTCACTCAGAAATGTACCCTTTCAGGAAAAATACTTTTGTCATGCCTAGAAATAATTTTGTGATGTTTCATTTCATTTTATTTATTTTTATTTATTTCTCTCGCACTCTTTGAGGTAAAATCCCCTTTTTCTCGTTTTGGGTTGAACTGACTGAAGTTCAAAAGTTTGAAAATCTTCATCTTGTTGCTTTTTCTCTCTGCGTAATTATTCTTTATTATTTTCGGTTTTTTATGTGCAATTTAAGTATAATTTTGTTCATGATGTATTCCAGCAGAGGGTACCCAATCTTATAGGCGGGACATTCATTGATTCACAATCGTCTTCAACTATAGATGTCATCAATCCTGTGAGTATAAGGAGCATAAAATTTTTGTTCCCCCTGCTTTCGCTTATGAATTCATGTACTGTGGTTGATTATTCTTTTTTGAATATTTAGCTGATTTACATTTTGGCCATAGGCCACTCAAGAAGTTGTGTCTCAAGTTCCTTTGACAACAAATGAAGAGTTTAAGGCAGCAGTGTCTGCGGCAAAGAACGCTTACCCATCATGGCGTAGCATGCCCATCACGACCCGTCAACGTGTTATGTTTAAGCTCCAAGAGCTTATCCGCAAGAACACTGTATGTTTTTGTTGTATTTTTTCTACTTGTTTTAGTTTAAATCTTTGCATTTAAATGCTTTGATCACAAGCATTGATGAGCTTTTGCAGGATAAGCTTGCAATGAGTATCACTACAGAACAAGGGAAGACTTTGAAGGATGCACAAGGAGATGTGTTCCGTGGACTAGGTTGGGTCATGTTACGTCCCCTTTTATTTTGATCTTTCCTTTTTTTGAAATTCTCCTCTTTTAGATGACTTCAATCAGTTGATGTGCTTTCTCAATTTGCCTGTTTTTGATATAGAGGTGGTGGAACATGCCTGTGGAATGGCAACTTTGCAAATGGGGGAGTATGTCTCTAATGTATCAAATGGAATTGACACATATAGCATAAGAGAACCACTGGGCGTGTGTGCCGGGATTTGTCCTTTTAACTTTCCTGCAATGATTCCCTTATGGGTAAGCCTTCTGCACTCTTCTCAGAAAATTAATTTTCACTTAGAGCAGAGTTCACATCTGCCTCTGCGTCAGTATACATGGAAAGCTTGTTACTGCTGGGATTGAGTTTTGGTGTTTTATGTTTGATATGTGGAAAGAGTTATCTCGGCTTGCTTATAACTGTATCCCTGAATTGAAGCTGATTATTTCTGTTGATACTATATTTTCAGTGCAAAGAAATGGCAAAAATGAACTAAATTCTTAGCATAAACTCTTTTTTCTTTTGTTCAGATGTTTCCTATTGCGGTTACATGTGGCAATACCTTTGTTTTAAAGCCATCTGAGAAAGATCCAGGTGAGTTTTAACTTTTGAATACTCATATGTACGAAGAAGTGGAGTGTTCCGTTTAACTTTTTAACTTTTTTGTTTCTACGGTTAAGGCATTTTATTGTTGCTTTTGATCTTGTGCTGTGTTCTCAAGAATTTATTATGTTAAGGCATTTTATTGTTGCTTTTGATCTTGTGCTGTGTTCTCAAGAATTTATTATGTTTGTGGCTTCTCACCAGGGGCTTCTATCATACTTGCTGAGTTAGCAATGGAAGCTGCATTGCCTAATGGTGTCTTAAATATTGTCCATGGGACCAATGTATTGACTTACTTTCCAATCTGCTTATGCTCATTCATGTTCTCTCTCTCTCTCTCTCTCTCTTTTCTTTGGCTTTGTTGGCACTTTTTAGGTCTTGTCAAGAAAGAAGAAGTTGACTCTGCAATTGATTTAACTTTGACCTTTGATTTGAACCACTTTTATGAATCAAAATACTTCTGATTGAGGCTTGCCTACACTAGAATGATAAGATTGTCATTCTATTTAAGAGACAAGCTTGTAATAATTTTATGAGCATTTGTTCTTGGTTTTCCTGCATGCTGTGCATAACACTTAAAAATTTTGATATGCTTCATTTTTCAACAGGATATTGTTAATGCAATTTGTGATGATGAAGATATCCGAGCTGTATCATTCGTTGGTTCAAACACTGTAAGTAATTGTTCAGTGAACTTGGCATGTTCCGCTTAGTAAGCCATCATTATGCAAGTAGGGTATTTCTAAGTGGCACGATGTTGTCTTTTACTGGGGCATTTGCTTGCAGACATGCATAATCACACAATTTTAGTAGAACTTATCCTCAGACAACTGTTGAAAAAGTGCAGTGGCTGTCATAGCATGCTATGAATTTTCCTCATGACTAACTATGTTCTTAAAAGTATTTCATTTTATATCATCAATCCTCCAGTTGCATGTGTCACCAAGTCTAGGAGCATTCTTGGTCAGTTAAGTCAGTACTATAGCCATCCATACTTTATTGCTTACGTTGCTCAAATGATTCTCACCCTTTGGTTTTGTTGACTTATCCAAAGGCTGGCATGCACATTTATGGGAGAGCATCAGCTAATGGGAAGCGTGTTCAAGTAGTTGCCCTCCTTTCTCTCTGTCATTACCTTTCTGTTTAAAGCACCATGATGGTCTTTGGCTGAAAGTCAAAACTAATTGGACCAATCATTTTTTCCTGTTTAGTCAAACATGGGTGCCAAAAATCATGCAATTGTCCTCCCTGATGCAAATATAGATGCTACTTTAAATGCTTTGGTTGCTGCTGGTTTTGGGGCTGCTGGACAAAGGTGTATGGCACTAAGTACAGTTGTTTTTGTTGGAGACTCACAGTCATGGTATTACACTTGTCTCTCTGTTTCAATTTCTGGAACTTTAACTTCCATTCATCTTTCGCACTTTCTGTTGTAAGGTTAAAACTTGCGAATCAATTTTTGAACTTATTCTTATTCATTATTTGGGGATTTGATCAGGTGACAAGTTCCATATGTGTTTTTTTTTTTTTTTTTAATTTCTGTTACTTTTATTTTTAAGCAAAAATCTGAGGGAATATTTTCTGTATCTGTTCTTAGTGGTTTACTCATATTGTTCTTAAATAGCATACTCTATGTTAAGTTTGCAGGCTTAGTAGTCTAGTAACACCTTGCTGTTTTTCTCTTCTTGAGGAATAGTTTCTTTTACACCATTCTGCTACATTTTAGTGAGCCATAGTAGTGGAGATTATTTGATTTAATAAAGATCTTACCCTTCATTTTGCATTTGACTCAGGGCACACATGTTATAAATTATGCAAAGCTTTAGATGTCATTTTGTTACAGGATAGTTGACAATACAAAAAATGATTGTGTTAGGAGAAGTGTTACATTCACCTTTAACCTTGACCAGGTTGAATAAATTGGTGGAACTCGCAAAAGGTCTTAAAGTAAATGCTGGAACAGAACCTGATGTGGACCTTGGTCCAGTGATTAGCAAACAGGTATGTATAAGTTTTAACTTCAATAGATCCACATTAGCAATTTTTTTAACTAATTTCGATCTGGTCTGCCTTAACTTTGTTATAATTATTAGTATAGTATGATTCTGCAGTGGAAATGGCTATTCCTTCATATCTAACTTCGCTGCCATTTATGTTTTTTTTTTTTTTTCTCATTTTGTATCCACAGGCCAAAGAACGAATTCATAGATTAATTCAAAATGGTGTTGAAAGTGGTGCGAGGTTACTGCTTGATGGGAGAAACATAGTGGTAATATTTGTCTACTCGAGTTATATTACTTTGTAATTAAGTTATGGGATTTCTTTTCTGTATTAGGAGGGAGAGTTTAGTTCATTTTCTATCTGTGGCACTCAATATATTTCCCAGGTCAGGAATATAACATAATTTGCTAATATTTCAGAAATAATTGGAAGCCACTACACATTATTTTGAATGTTCAAGAGTCGAGAGAACCTGTCGTTAAAAAGTTGTCTGTATCTTCATATTTGTTATATCAAGATAACAAGTTGCTTGCGTGAATCTTTCTTTATATTTAAGCTGAACAGGGATTTTTTTTTAAAAAAATATAGATTTCATATTCTACGTCAATGATTTGTTTATATGGTGAAAAACAGGTTCGAGGGTATGAGCATGGCAATTTTATAGGTCCCACCATCATATCAAATGTCACAGCTGACATGGAATGTTACAAGGTATCTGGATCCTTTCCTTATGATATATATTATCTAAAGAAACTAGATTAAATTTGTAATTTCCAAGTAGATGAAGTACATAACGCCTCAAATCTGACTTTTTGTACTTTGAGCTTTGTAGGAGGAAATCTTTGGTCCTGTTCTCGTTTGCATGGAGGTCGGTTGAGTACTGCTTTTGTTTATGTGATTAGGCATCTAATTACATTGGAATTGTTTAACATGTCCTTAATCCTCTTACTAACTTCCAGGCTGACAGCTTTGAAGAAGCCATCAACATTGTGAACAGAAATAAGTACATTCTCAACCATAAGTTATCAGTAGCATAACTTTTATATTTGCTGTATCCATTGATCTGTTCCACGTGTGCACAAATTTTTCAGGTATGGGAATGGAGCTTCAATATTTACTACATCAGGTGCAGCTGCGAGAAAATTCCAAACTGAAATAGAGGCTGGACAGGTAAAATTAAAGAACCAATAATGCTTTAATCAAAGAATAGCTAAATCTGCAATTCCTTAGATTATTTTATTTTTCTTTTTTGAGCCACAAGTTTTTACTGAACTTTTGTGCATAATTTATGGAAAATATTTTGACTTGACATATTAGTTCTTCGTGAGTTTGCGAGGGAAGTTAGTTTGTGGTGTGACTTCCAGCAAAATTCTGGGACATTTGACATGATTCCCCTGAATGCAGGTTGGCATTAATGTTCCTATACCTGTTCCCTTACCCTTTTTCTCGTTTACGGGCAACAAGGCATCTTTTGCTGGAGATCTAAATTTCTATGGTAATGAGTTTCTCCCTGTTAACATCAAATTTGCACTTGTCTTGCTATTTATTGCTCGACACTGCACTAGTGGCATAAACCTAGTCATACTAGTTTTAGAACATGAGAAACTGTGGAACTTCTATGGATTTCAGGCAAGGCTGGAGTCAACTTTTTCACACAGCTCAAAACGATAACTCAACAATGGAAAGATTTGCCAGGGGGCAGTGGAGTATCTCTGGCAATGCCAACTTCACAGAAGTTATAGTGATCATAGCCTACTTGTAGTAAACTATCATCTTCAACTGGCTTCAAATAAAATCCAAGTTTCATGTCCCACCTTTGTTTTCATCAAACATTGCTTAGTGCTTTTGTAAATATTTCAGTATTTTGATTTTCAGTTTCGAAATAAATCAGATGCATTTCACCATTCTTCTGTAATTCTCTTAGAAAACAAAGGCTAATTTTAAAATGTTTTGTACCAAAGAACGAAATCACAATTTGGTTGTCCACAAAAATGTTTGGACCTTATTCATGGTTCATCTACAAATCAGTCATGAGTTTCTTGATTTAAAGAGTTTGATTTGCTGCAACATTGATTATTACATAGTCCACCTAAATTGTGGATTGAGCTATTCTTGGAACACCAAAATAAAAATATCATAATTAAAACTGAAGCAGTAACTAAAAATGTTCCTTATATATTGAATACATTTAGCCTATTTACTATTAGAAAAGGCCTTGAAGACTGAAATCCTTAGCTTAATTTTAAGTCGTAATCAACCGTAACTTTGATATATCTAACATCCTTTTTGCTGCTTGTAAATAAATTTCAATAGCATAGTGCATATATTTTGACAAAAGACTTACAACTTGCCTGATATCTGGTTTAGTTGTAGTTAGGAACATCAAACAACCTATCAAACTTCTGTATAACATTTCATCAACCTTCTCAACTCCTTCTTTGCAGAACCCATTTTTAAAGATGTAACCCTTTTTTTTATCTCTTGCAACTTCGTCAGATCCAATGAGCTACATTACAGCAACATTACAGCTTCAGAAAAGTTAGAAAGAGACATGATTCCTCTGACAGGTGATCATCAATATCCTCATTCTCCTCTTGAGGTTGAAATTTAAACTTCTTATCATTTTTTGAACTCTAGTTAAATGATTCTTGGAATTAAACATCTATATTAATTATCGACTTTTTCTTTATGTTAAATAGATTATGTAGGCTTTTAAAATTGAGCAGTAACCTACAATGATCCCTAGTTTTACTTTCTTGTCAAATTTGTCCTCTTAACTTGATGAATATAAAAGAAATGAACAACGAAATATTTTTTAGATTAAATACTTTTGGTTTGTACCCATAACAATATAGTCAATTTTCACATAGCTTTTGTTGGCAATCTATTCAGAGAAATGTTGTATGTGTAGCTTCACCCTATAATTGCTTTAGTAGTTCTTTCTCATGTAATAAGCACCTTATCATCTCCATAATAATTGTTTTTATTTTCCCTCCATTATCATATTCTATTGTGGCGTATATATGGTAGTTAGTTGGTATTCAATGCCTGCTTATTCACAAGATTTGTTAATTTTTTTAGTTATGCTTTGTTCCATTATTAGACCTAATCACCTGTAATACGCATCTACTTTGAGTTTCTATTCAAGCTTTAAACTTCCATAAAATGTCACCAATCTCATATTTATACTTTATGAAGTATACAACATATTCTTGTATAATCATCAATGAAAGCAGTATAAAAATTACTACCATTCAATGATGGTGTTTTTTGAGGTCCTAACATTAGTACGAACTAATAAAAATTACTACCATTCAATGATGGTGGTTGAAGTCCTAACATTAGTATGAACTAACTGCAGCTTTTGTGAAGATCTCTAGGCCTTATTTTGAAGGAAAGGAAACCTTACTTATTTTTCATATTGGTACTTATAGACTTTATCTAGCAGCTAATAATCAATTTTTTTTTTTACTAATTTCAAGAATATATAACATATCTTAAATTAATTTCAACCTTTGTGACTCTCAATTATTACTATTCCTTTTCCTTTTACTGCAAGATATGCTCTATTTTTTATTCTTACTTTAGAAATGGCAATCTTGTCAAACTCTCTGATGCGCTAATGGTCATATGTCATATGGTTTACATAACTAACATCAATGAGGTAATGATACAAAACAGTGCATGGAAGAGATAAGTAATACGGTGTACCGAGAGAGTAAAGAATACGAATTGTAAATAAATAGAGAAGGAACATAGTATAGGAATATGGTGGGAGAAGTAACTAAAGTAGGAGAATCAAGATCGGAGGTGGTATTTCAGATCAGTGGTAAACTTTTCTTCTCTCTAGTAAAGATTCTTCTTCAATCTCATTATTATCCTCTTAATCTTCTTATCTTCTCTTCTTACTTCTTAATTCTTTTGTTGTAAGTATTGGTGGTTTGACATGATGATGTGAATAACTGCTGGTGCTTAATTGATTCTCTGTACCCTTAGCTTCTCCTTGGTGCTATTAACAGTGTAAAGGATAATTCATCAGACAACATTTCAAGCCTCAGCCCACAAGATTCAGGCCCATCAGCTAAAGACTAAAGGATCATTCTAGAAGACTCCTATATCTGCATATTCTCTTTTCTGTAACCGTAAATCTTGTACAGCTGTCATATTGTTACAACAAGTGTATATATATATTACTGCCTTTTGGTGTACAGTGCTAAGTGAAAAATAAGCAAATCCATTCTTCACATTTCTTGTTATTCTTACAAACAGGCCACACTTATTACCCTTTGCATTTAGATTCCACCAACATTTATTTTGCAAATGATTTGTCTCTTTTTAGTAGGCATATGGTGAAAAAGTTTCAGTTTTATTACTATTATTCATTTTGTTGTTGACACCCAAATTACAAGATTTGTAGTTCTACTTCTTTTTTTCTTTCCACCATTGTTATTATATGATTTTGCTTGAAAATCTCCTTCCACATATACATCTTCTTTTATGGATCTCATTTCTTTTCTTGTGCATATAATGCACTTATTAATTCTACCAAAGTAATACTCAACAAATCTTTAGTGTTTTTAAAAAATGAGATCATAACCTCAAATCTTTCTAGGATATTAATTTTTACATAATTGTGTAGTTATCAAATTTGGTACTTAGAAGCCTTCCTCTAGCAATATTAAGGATTTTGTTAAAGTATTTTTTGATTATTTCTAAATCCTTCATGCTTTGCATCTTAAACTCTCGAACCAAATTCAACACCTTTATTCCTTTGATCCTTTTATTATCTTCATTCTCTTGCTTAAATTTAAAAAAAAATCTAAAATTTTCTAGCCTATTTTCATTGTTACAATTTTAGTGAAGATGGTGGAGGAAATAGTTACAAATAAGCTTGCTTTTGCTTTTGATTTTCTCTGTTTCTTTTATATATATATATATATATATATATATGATTTGTGCTATTGTTGGGTTACCTGATGATGGAAGAACCTCATAATCTTCGTAAATAGTTTCCCATAGGTCATTATCTTTAAGATGGGGTTGCATTAAAAAAGCCTATGTTTAAAAATTTGATCCATCAAACACTAGAGGTGCAAGAACACTAAAGGACGATTCTGAATTTATTTCTAAGAGTTTGGGTATTGTGTAAGATAGGGGATAATTGTATAGGATTGTATTTAGCTCACTCAATATTATAGGTCCTTCAAGAAAAGAACTATGATATTAACTTTAAACTTTTTAAGAACACAATAAGTAAGAAAACATAGAAGGAATAATAGGCATATATTTTATTGAGAAATAGGTTTTAATTTATACAACATAAACGTAATCCATGAAGCAAGAAAATAGTTAATAACCTCTTAAAATCTACTAAATTTTTTTAACCATATCGGTTTGTCATTATTAGTTGAAACTAACATATTACATATGTCCATAACAGATGCTCCAAAGTTGTAGGTTTAAACTTTTTATCTTAATATTTGGCCTCCTTTCTCTAGTTTGCAAGATTATGTCATTGACACCTTAAACGAAAAGGATAAGTCTAATCATTAGAAATGCCTGACTGTCAAATTTGGACAAGGTGACAACTTAATAACTGATATGTAAAAGAATGAGTTTGACTCTTAATGTTAAAAATGGCATGACCATAACAAAGCTTTGCGGTAGTGGTGTTGCAACAGAAAGGAAAGATTAAATCCTGTTTTAAAAACATCAAAATTAAGAGCATATGATAGTGTGAGAATCATGCCTTAAAAGTTGTTGAACAAGTCAAACATTGAGAATTGTGCTTTAGAAACGTGTTTAGTTTGAAGACCAAGTCTTAGAATAGTTGTTGCTATTTTTTAGTTAATTATTGTTGTCTTTTAGGAACTATACTGTGTTGTGGGTCCTGACATTTTGCTTATTTTTACTTATCTTTTTCTTGTTTCTCTTAAATTTCAGTTAAAGACTTTTGTATTTAAACAAACTCAATAGATGAAATAAAATATATGTTCTCTGTCCATTCTCTTTTAATATATATTTTTTTATTTCCTTCAAAGTGGTCTCAGAGCCTCTTCTTAAGGGACTTGTGAAACATTTTTTCTGATGGATTCAAAATCTCCTTTCGCTGCATTACACCACCAGTCTTTAATGGAGTGGGCTATCACATTTGAGCAGCTAGGATGGAGGCACATCTAGAGGCAAATGATCTATGGGAACCTATTGACGAGGACTATAAAGTTCCTCCTTTGCCTGCAAATCCAACCATGGCGTAGACTAAGAATCACAAGGAGAAGAAAATAAAAAAGTCTAAAGATAAAACTACGTTATTTATTTTAATCTCACATGCAATCTTTGTCAGAATTATGACAATGAAATCAGTATTTGAGGTTTGGAATTTTCTGAAAAAGTATTTGAAGGAGACAAAAGAATCAAGGGAATGCAGGTTCTCAATTTGTTCAAAGAATTTGAACTTTAACAGATGAAGGATTCAGATATTGTCAAAGAGTATTCTGACAGATTACGCAACATTGCCAACAAAGTAAGATTACTTGGCTCTGAATTTCCTAATTCTAAATTAGTTCATAAAATTCTTATAACAGTACCTAAAAGGTTTGAAGCAACCATTTACTAGTTAGAAAACGCTAAGGATCTGTCAAATATTAGTCTGACAAAATTATTGAATGCCTTATAGGCTCAAGAACAATGAAACGATTATGAGGTCTGAAGGTTCTATTAATGGAGCCTTATCAGTCAATGTGTAAACAAACCAAGGAGGAAGTGGGAAAAAGAAGAAGAATAAGAAGGAAGCTTTGGTGTCAGATTTTGCTAACATAAGAAGAGGAAGCAAAAATGAGTATCCTCCTTTTAAATACAGCGGAATTAAAGACCATCCACCCTTCAAATGTTGAAGAAGGCTTGATGTTCAGTGTGAGAAATGTCATAAAATGGGGCACCGCTATAAAATCTATAAGCAAAAGAATGAGACTTAAATCAATTTGCAACAGAAAAATGTTGCCGAAATTGCAAACCAGCAAGAGGAGGAGCAACTCTTTGTAGTAACTTGTTTTGCAACCATCAGCTTTAGTGACAAATGGCTTATAGATAGTGGCTGCACAAGTTGTAACATCCCGCTATCCAAGTTAAGGCGAGAATAGTGAATTATGAGAAATTAGAAAAAATACATATCATGCTTTGCATATTTTTGCACGTACATGAGAATTTTGAATATTGCACAAGAATATGATTGTACATGCATTTATTGACATTTTCTGGGTATAATTGATTTATAAATGTGATTATATTGAGAATTGTGATTTAAATGTGTTAAAAACTAATTTGGTGTTGCTACTTGTTGTTTCCAAAATTTTGGTGAATTTTAGGAAATTCTAAAAATTTGGGGTACATTTGGACTAAGAAAAATGCCAAGTGGTAGGATAAATTGATGCATGAAAAATTTGAATGATTTAGCCTAAAATTGAGTGACATTTGACATAGTTAAATTGATGAGAAATAGACTAGTAATTAAGTGACAAATGGATCAATCATTGTGTGACAAATGGGCTGGTAAGTTGATGAAAAATGGCATAGTTGATTAATGGATAAATGGCCTAGTTAGTTGGAGATATTTGGCAGCACCTATGCTTGATAAGTGCTGAACATGCTATAAGACATATGGTCAATCCATTAGATGACACCTAGCACCTTAGGTGTAAGTTTCAGCAGGAGCAACTCCAGCTATGCTCATTTCTCTTCTTCCTTCCTCTCACACACCACCGAAACACTCTTCCTTGCACCTCCCTATGTTTGTTTATGTTCAAGTTTGATTGTTGCACCAACAATTTGTGCTTCACCCTCACAAAATTAAGTAGAGAATCAGAACATAGTTGCCTTGTCCTAACTGAAATCTTTCAAGTTTCCACCTTGAATGTGAGATGATTCTGCATGTTTGGAGTACTAATTTAGTGTGACTTTTGAGCTGGGATTTGAACTAAACAAGTAAGTAAATGATTATTGTTTATAACATGTTATGATAGAGAATTTATGATGATTGAATTAGGGAAGATTGTATAAAATGATGATGTGGAAGTGTGTTGGAATAATATGAACTGGAAAACTTTCACTGAATATGTCTCGGTATTCTGATTATAACTTGATTTGTGTATTTATAAATGAGTTGATTCTTGATTCATATTAAAATAGAGACATATGTCTACAAATTTCTTGCAGAAGTCGAATGTTAGATCTATCTCTAAGCATTTCAAAAACTTGCTAGAAGTAGAGTTAGGAGTTCTGTTACAGTTTAAAAATAGTCTGAACTGTTTTAGTATAACTTCCAGTATACTGAATCAAATTGTAAGATTTTAGTGTTATTAGAAACTAGAAACATAGTGGAACAATTGTCTAGAAGAAAGTGTTACTGAAATACACCATTTTCCTTGTCATAATGATCATGCAAAGTTATCCCGAAAGGGGGTGTTAGGATGAAAATGCTGAGGTGTGTTGGAATTTGATAACTGGAATGTTTTTACTGAACATGCTTTTGTATTTTGGCTATATTTTGATATGTAGATTTCCAAATGAAATAATTCTTGATTTAAATTGAACTAGAGACATTTAGATACAAGTGTTAAGAAGAAATTGATTTGAATTCTGTTTTTAAGGGCCTTGAAATTTCACTTGAAATTGAGTAGGTATTAGCACTACCAGGGACAGAAATCATGTCCTGAGTTTATCAAAGAAACTGAATTGAGGTAGGTTCAACCAGACAATGGTGTCTTCACCAAAGTTGTAGTTCATTATGTTAGTTTTCAATTGGTACTAAGTTTGTAATTTTTGGATATCTGAGCTTAAAGGTATGAGTTATACAATTAGAGGGTATGATCATGTACTAGCCAAAAGCTCAAATATACATAGTCTGTGGTATTGTTGACATAAATCATAAAATACTAATCAAATTGGATTATCTTAGAGTCATTAGAAATTTAAGACATTGGAGAACAACTTTCTAGAAGGAAGTGTTGCCTAATTTTGTCATTTACCGCATCATAATAATTTTGTAAAGTTGACCCTAAAGCATATTATGAGAAAAAAAATATGAAATGATCAATTGAGTTATGAAATCAGTTTCACATTGTTTTATTATGGTCCAAACCCTAAGTACAAATTATATTAATGAGGGTTTTGCTATCTGATTGATATGGTGACAAAATCTTGATAAGATACCTGGAATTGTCATTGAACATACATTGTGTTATGGACGATCAATCACAATAATCAAAGAATAGTGCAGAAAAATAAACGAACACACAGGTTTACGTGGTTCACCAAAATATGGCTACGTCCATGGGCGACTAGGGTTTCTTTTATTCACTGTTAATGTTTTTCAGTACACTAGGAGAATAAAATATAATAGGCATAACATGTTTCATGAACTTGGGCTTGAAGTAAAGTCCAGAATATTTTATCAGGCTCCATATCTTAACAATTCTCCCACTTGGAGACTGATCCAATCATCTTCATTCTCCATGCCAATGTACTTACAAACTCACCTAGCCGCAACATCTCCCACGTTATGGTAGAAGACCAACTGAGGCCTTGCACAGCCCCAGTTTCCCAGCATCCACACCTTTAGTCAACATATCTGCTGGATTCTTAGCACCATCAATCTTCTTCAAACACATATCACCTTCTTCCACCAAACTGCGAGTGAAATGATACCTGCGTCGGATGTGCTTGGTTCTAAAATGATATACTGGGTTCTTCACCAACTGTATGGCACTCTGACTATCAGTAAAGAGAACCTTGTTATTCTGCTTCTTGCCCAACTCTTCCAAGTAATCAGTCAGCCATATCATCTCCTTACCAGCTTCAGCTATTGCAACATATTCAGCCTCTGTAGATGACATAGAGACACACTTCTGAAGTTTAGACATCCAGCTCACTGCTGTCCCATCTATAGTGTAGACGTATCCGGACGTACTTTTGCTTGAATCCACATCTCCACTAAGATCAGCATCAACAAAACCCTCTAATACTACCTTGCCATTCCCATAACAAAGTGAGGTGCTAACTGTTCCTTTCAAGTATCTCAGAAGCCACTTCACAGCTTCCCAATGTTCTTTCCCTGGATCTGACATGTATCTGCTCACAGCTCCCACTGCATGTGCTATATCAGGCCTAGTGCAGACCATAGC
>JANZLC010000201.1:31676073-31699062 GCA_026413385.1 Erythroxylum gracilipes | reverse complement strand
AAACATAATAACAAATAAATTTTGATTTAATAATTAAAAATATATATAATAAATATTAGTTTATAAATACTAATTTTTAAATTATTTATTTCTAAAAAAATAATTTTATTAATACTTTATTAATAAATATTATATAAAATATTAAAATAAATTTAAATAAAAATAATGTATTTTTAAGTTGTATTGAATTTATTATTATTTTAAAATCAAAAATAAAAAATTTACAATAATTATAAAAGTTGAAGTAAATAAAATAACTAATAAAAAACTTTAAAAAAAGGAGGGAAGGAGAGGTAGGTAGGTAGGTAGGAGGGAGGTTGGGAGATTTTCAAAATTTTTGAAAATTTTGTAAAAAAGTCTCAATATTTTTTAAAATTTTCGGTACCAGTCAATATTTAGTCGGTATTTTAAATACTAGCTAATACCGATCTGTACTATCCAAAACAGGATGATACCAGCTGGTATTTAAATTCGGTACTCCCAATCCTTTACAAAACGGTATTCACAATAATGTTAGAAGGGCATAAAAATGTTTTTCAAATTACCTAGAAAGAAATAATTAGAATATCTTAAACAATAAAATGATAAATATATTATAACTTCTATTTCGCAATTGGCTTATCTAATCTACTTTCTTTTCCATCCTGTTGCGTGATGTACACAATTGTCGTTGACCTCGGTAACAAGGCATGGCATAGAATGAAACAGAACTCGAGCGGCATCTGAAATTTGACAACTTTGATTAGGCAATAACACTGCAACCCATGAAACGGAAGATTCGATGTCCTTTATCGGAAGCCGTAACTTTTGCATTCTTCATGAGAATGTCAACTTTTTATCCATTTGGCGCAGCCCAATTGAAGTCCCATGACTCGATGGCATTTTGCCACCCAAGGAAAGATTTTGTTCTAAATGATAGAGCTCGATATATGCGCGGCTACTTGTTCCCTTATCCTTATCAAAGCCTTAGGTGTTTTGAGTGATTAATTTGGTGATTGCTTTCTATTTTTAATTTTTTTGCATTAAAAAGTGTTAAGTCGCCTAGAAAATTTGAATCTCGTAGAAGAAAACAAGCTCATTAGTTAGTCATATTTGGCAAAGGATTAAGTGAATAAAATCATATTTGACAAAGCATATTTGTATTTTGTTTTCATACAGTTATTGAGTGTCCCTTTATAATATACTTACGTCGAGTACTCAAAGTTTAACGAATGTTCATTCCAAGTTATTTTACTGATTTAAACTATGTCGGCATCCTGTAGGGAGAAGTTTCTTTAATCCTAAACCAACTTACATTGCCTATCTCTATACGACCCAATAACATCAATCAAATTCAATTTGCAACTAAGACCAAGCAATCTCTTAAAGAAATTATTTCTTCCTCTTCAAAACATTTTTGCAATTGCTCTTTAAGCTCTTAAATACAATGTTGTGTTTTGAAGATGCATGATAAATTCACATTTTGCAGGTTTGTTGTAGAAGTAGATAAGTTGTGATTAAGTATTTTTGTGTCATATTTTATATGGAGTTATGTGATATTTTTCTAAACAGGTGCTAAATCTATTGTCTTGTAGGCGATGATCTTAAAGATATAATACATATTTAAGCAGAATTTTTTTCTGTAGATGTCTACTTAAGATCATTTTAAAATCAATTGAAAGCAAAGTCAAAAGGCTAAAACTTTGTGTAAGACCTAAAATAATACCAATATCACACTGAACTAGAAAATTAAAAAAAATTGACATCAGTATAAAAGTGTAATAGGCACTGATTCTCGTAACAAGTATGCCAAAGACATGCAAAATTACAAGTTTAATCACCTTAGAACTCTTTTATATAATTATAGCTTATAAATACTCTTAATAGGGTTTCTTATATAAGACTTTAAAGGCTATTGACATCCTCCTTTATCACTAATTAAGCTTTGAGTTTAAATTTTTTATTTTTTCTTTATGCATCAAAGAGGGATTTAGAGAAAGATTTAGATGAGCTTGTAATATTTTTTTCTAGTTCTTTCTTCCAATTTTTATGTTAATATTGTTTTGCTTTAGTTTTGGTTTTGTTATGCTCAGCAGTTAAAAACCTAGTTAGGCTTAAAGATATAGTGAGGGTTGGGTTCTTAAATTATTAATAAGTAATTAAATTAATGAGTTGAACTTATTTTCTTTATTTTTAATCTTGAATTTATGTTTGATCATCACATATTCAATTTTAAGGATTATATAAAGGGGAAAGATGAAGTAAAATTTATACACTAAGAGAATAAATACTTTAGCATTAGAGAATCAAAGTGATCACAACTAAATTAAGTAATCATGATAAATTTGATTAGGTTAAATTGCATATTGAAAGGTGGCAGTTGCCTAATTGGATATACATTTGTGCCTTAAGAGAGGGTATATGATAAATATTTATTTGACTATAATTATACACCATATTTAATATGGTTTACTTATTATTTAATAGTTTTATAGTATTTTTGGTACTTAACGCTTCAAGTGTATTTCTAGGTGATAGTTGCTTTTATGGACCAAAAGGATAAAAATTCGAATGAAATCGTAGCATGGAACGAATATTTGAAGCAACTTGGAACCTACACGACTATGTATAGTGACTGCGTAAGTCTTTGTAAATGTGTAAATAATTGAATAATATTATTTTTGGTTATGTGAACTTACATGCCCATATATATTGATATACACGGTTGTGTATGTTTCCCGTGTAAGTCTTTGTACCTGTGTAAAATCATAAATTTAGGTTTTTTTTTCAGATACATGGTCACTTACACACCAATGTCTGTTGATCATGTATATCCTATAAATCCTAGTTTTTACTATAAAAGGATACGAATGGAGGCACAACAAGAAGAGGTGAGTTTTAAGTCATTTTGAGTCATAGGAAACATAAATAGGCAACAATTCTAATCAAGGGACGAGGAAACCACAAAGAATACCTCAAAAGATTCGATAGATAACAACATCCAATCTACTTTTGCAAGAAAACTATTAGAAGAAAAGGGATATTTAAATTATGATTTATTTGTTTTCTATTAGTTCTTTTGCATATTTGTCTGGTTTTGTTTTCTATGAGTAGGAATTAAATTTCTTTAGTGCCTATGTGTGACTAACCCTAAGTTGTAATAACAATATGATTTTATCATTTTTAATACAATTTTATTGATTAATTTATTGTTATTTAATTATACGTTGTATTCTTGTTCTAATATATTCAGAATATTATTTTATGATTTGATTTCTTATAGTTAAAATTGAGGAATCCTCTTGTATGAATAGATTTACCATAATTAGAAGGAGTGGCATGCATCCTAGAGATAGGTCGACATAAATCCTCTGGATTAGGGTCAAACCTAGTAGTGAAATTCATAAATGAATAATGCAATTGTAGGGGTTTTAACTAGAAAGATTTATGTTAATCAACTGATGGATTAGTTGTTAGAGGTCTTGAGAAAGATATTAACATAAGATAAAAATTTTCAAGATCCAATAAACAATAATATAATTGCATAATAAAAGGTTAATATTTAAGGATTCTTAAGAGGATTCATCACTTAGGTATTATTAGTTGATTATTGTTTTAAATTTTAGCTTAGTTATTTAGTTTAATCTTTAATTAAATCCACAATATGAATCAATAGTTAGATAATAGAAAAAAGCTAATTACTAGTACTTACAGTCCTCGTGGGATCAACCTGTACTTATCTAAATATTGATAATTTCTTATAAGCATAGAAAGCATTAATCAAGTTCTTGGTATCGTTGCCGAGGACTAGTAATATTAGGAAAGCCTAGATTTTATTAATCCAACCATTATTTTTGTTTTATTTTTGACTTTTTCATTTATATTTCTTTTGAACTTCTCTACTTTGACTCTGAGTTTGTGGCTTATTATTAGGATTTGAGATTCATTGCTATAGCTACAACCCACAATGGAAGGAAGGAGCAGATAGTATTTTCATGGTAGTTACGATATGTCATCGATTATGGCAACGTCATAATTTTGGAAAGAGAGGTACTGTGACATATTTTTGAAGGCCCAATTGATATCTATGTCATGTTGCAAAATTTGTAGGAGTAATCATTACAATCATGAATGTCGAGCACCAAATTATATGTGGGAGCAACTAAGCATACAAAAGTTGTCTCAAAGTGCACCTTATAAGAATATTTACAATTCAAAGTGGAGCAACCTTTATGCTTATGGATGGAATAATTATGCTTCAAGCAAATATTTACGGCAACAGCAGCAAAAAGAGCGACTTATATATATAATAATGGAATACCTTGCCAAAAGTAAAGCTATTCGATGTGAATTTGAAGAGAGATTTTCTTCACCTAAATACATTGAGCATAATAAAATATATTATTTGAGCTTACTAATGCCTCTGGGTGAACAAAAGAAGAAGGTTGATTTCATGAATGAAGTTGCATTCTAAGAAGACAAGGAGGTAGTGGTTGCTTTAGAAGAGAATGACAAACAGATGATAGAGGAAGAAGAAGAGGAAATAGAAGAGTGGCAAACGATGATTGAAGAAGAAGAAAAGGAGGAGGAAGTCTTTGTCCAAGAAGGGAAAGTTGAAGAATAGACAAAGGTGATTGAGAAAGAACAAGAGGAGGAGCCAAATAAGGAAAACTATTGATAAATTGTTGGTAGTCACCTTGAATACGAATGGTTGCTACTTCCTACAAGACAAATTATTTAAAAGTCAACTAAAGATTTAGAGAGATTTATTATTTCTTATTTTGTTAACAATTTGTTATCAAAAGTAGCATTAATGGAATCAATTGGATTTATTAATTTGGTAATCTGCCTTTATTAACATCTTATAACATGTGGCTTATTTATAGGATATGAAAGCCCTATGTGGAGAAATGGATGGAAGCAAGTTATTAATTATAGACACAGGTTAATGGTAACTATGAAGGGTATGTCGAGGTAACCATGTTAAACAAGCGCTACTGGAGAGGCAACACAAGAATTAAGATAGGTTTTGTTTTAAAATTTTATTTCATTTTGTTTTTATTTTGATGTTAGAATAGGACTGTAATGTTATTTTCATTTATTTTATTTTTACTTCCATGTTTCTTATTTATTTTCTTTATTTTTATTTTCTTTTATCTTTTTATTCCTTTTTATTTATATTTTGCAAGAATGATTGTATCTAATATCGGATGGACCCTTCATCAAATTCAGAACTCTGCAATTCTTATTACTTAAGGAAGTATCAATTTCTTACCCTTTCTTACCTTTTATTTAGTTGTGCTTATATTATGTACATTAGGGGTCAATATATGATTTTAAGTGAGGGAAGGGATTTCTTAAGTTTATTATGATCTTTGTTATTAAATTTTGTTAACTGATATTCTCAATTAGTTAAAATATGCCGATAAATACTTAAGATCATTATTGATTATTAAAGTGAATTAGTATGCAAAAGGATGAAAGCTAGAATAAACTTAATTTTATAAGTCATATGTTTTGCAATCATTGAGACCATCAATTTCAATTAAAAATGCCTATTATTTACACACATAAGACTATTTTTTATGTGAGCTTTTGAGCCTATGAGCAAATAAATCAATATTTTAAGTTCTTTTATTCTTTTATATGTGTTATCATGCATAGTTGGATAATTCTATAACTTGCTTTTATTATGCATATTAAGACCATATATATTAAATTAGAAATATTGAACTAATGAATGCATTTAGATTCAATAACTGTTTAGCCTATTTCTTTGATAATTACCCTACCATATTTATTACCGTAGGAGTAACCAACTTTGAGCCTTGGTTTTTTCATTGAATATAACCCTATTATCAACCTTTATCTTTTTTTTAGCCTTTTTATTAATTTGAACCATGAAGGATATTTATATTACTTTATTGTTTGAAACTTAAAATTTGAAAAGCTCCAATATTTCTTTAATTGTTGGTACATCATTGAAATTCAAAAAATGTGTTCAAGTTATGATACCAGTGGATTTATAATATGAAGCCCCTATGTATTGTGAAGAATAAGTTTCTTATAATTCTAGAAATCTTTTTTTGTAATTTTCCTTCAATTTTATCACCCTTTTATTATCTTAATCATACCTTACTTAAGCCCCATTAAAACCTTGTGATAAGACCTTTTGATTTTTGTTTCTAATTTATAAGTGATGGAGATATGATAATATTGCAAGCTTATAGATAAGAATTCTTCAATACGTGGATTTGAGAGTTCTTAAATTTTTCACCCTGAGCACTTAAATGTATTGAGTGAAACCTTGGTGAGGGTATAAATATTTGTACTTTTGATTTCAAAAAGATCATCAATGTGATTATTATTGATATTGACTTATGAAGGTTAGTTTTATGATAACTTAATTCTAATTGCATGTTAATTTGATTAATATGATATGATGATTTAAAGTATGAATGGATAGGTTGAGGTTAATAAGGGATAAATGTGTGTAAGATTGATAATTTAGATTATGATTTGCTTAAGGACAAGCAAAAGCTTAAGTATGCGGATGTTTGATAAATGCTTATTTGACTATAATTATACATACATATTTAATATGTTTTGCTTCTTATTTAATAGTTTTATTGTATTTTTGGCACTTAATTCACTTCAACTGCATCTATAGGTGATAATTGCTTTTATATACCAAAAGAAGAAGAATTCAAATGAAATTATGATGTGGAACAAAGATTTGAAGCAACTTCGACTTACATGACCATGTATAGTGATTGTGTAAGTCTCAATAAATGTTTGAAGATTGAAGAATATTGTTTTTAGTCGTGTGAAGTTACACACTTGCATATATTGGCATACACGACTATGAATGTTACCTATGTAAGTCTCTGTGCCCTTGTAAAATCACAAATTTAGGTATTTTTGAGATATACGGTCACTTACACGCCCACATATATTGACCATGTATATTCCATAAACCTTAGGTTTTATTATAAAAGGAAATAAACGGAAGCAAAACAAGAAGATGTAAGTTTTTAAATAATTTTTAGTCATTAGAAACATAAAGAGATGACAATTCTAATCAAGGAATGAGGAAAACATGAAGAATACATCAAAAGATCTAATAGATAACAACATCCAATCTCGTTTTGCAAGAAGATACATTAGAAGAAAATGGGAGATTTAGAATTATGATTTCTTTGTTTTATATTAGTTATTTTACATATTTGTCTTTGGTTTTGTTTTTTATGAGTAGGAACTAAATTTATTTACTGCCTAGGTTTGATAAACCTAAGTTGTGATAACATTATCTTTTGTTTAATGCGATTTTATTGATTAATTTATTGAGATGTAATTATGCATTTTATTCTTATTCTAATATATCTGGAATATTAGTTCATGATTTGATTTCAGATAATTGAGATTGAAAAATTCTCTTGTATAAATATATTTTCTATAATTGGAAAGAGTTGCATGCAAATCTAGAGATAGGTGGACATAAATCCTTTGGATTAGAGTCAAACCTGATAGTAAAATTCATAAATGGATAATGCAAACCTAGGGGTTTCAAATAGAAAGATATATATTAATCAACTGATGGATTAGTTGTCAGTAATTTTGAGAAAGATATTAACATAAGATAGGAATTTTTACGGTCCAATAATCAATATTATAATTGCCTAATAAAGGGTTAACATTTAAAATAGCCCCCTTCACCCCAACCTTTAAGAAAATAATCTCTTTTTCTTTAGCCCCCATCCTCCTTATCTCCTGGATGCACTATACGAATGTCATATTTATCTAAAGTCTCTATTAATTCTAAAGACTTCCCTATAAGGGTCCTTAGGTTTCAAGAATCTATTCATAATTTGTCTACATCTTTTCATCTTTTAGACCCAAAACTCATCAAAGGACTAGCCTTTGTTCTACCATTAGAAGTCAAAGGCACCACTCCTACCCTAATGCCCAATTCAAGCTAAAGAAGACAAGCATAACAAGCTCCTAGATGACACTAATAATACTCAAGAAAGGGAACAAAGATTGATATTGAATCTGAAAATGGTGTCGCAATAAATGGATGTGAGAACCTCAAGCACACACTACTACATGTCAATCTAACTTACATGATCTAAGATTGAACCATTAATAGCAATTAGATATCTACAAATTGTAAAAACACGATACTAAAATGTTAAAAATAACTAACAAATATTGAAAACAATAAAAACTATGAACAAAAAAGAATTTAAAACTTTTAATAGATTGATGAAGACTGAAAACTGAAATCCCAACATCTAAAGATGAATGCAACACCCTAGAACAAACACAAACTAAAATTAATCACAAATATATCTAATAAAGAAGAAAATTTTTTGAGATACTAATTAGTTAAAGAAAGGAAATGACCAAACCGATCTTATCTATTTAAGAAGCCACACACCAACTCTGTATTTTCTTACCGAATTTAGCACCATTCTCCAAAAATGCCTTTATTATAGGACTCTCTATTAATCAGCCTTTAGAAATATAAGATTAAAAGCTCTTCCTTTTACTTCCTATTCAGACAAGAAATACTCCAAAATTTGCAATATTAAAAGTCAGTAAATACAATGTGTGTAATCAGATTTAAGAAAAAAAAATCCAACATAAATGTTCTAGAAACTCAAAGAAATAATGAATTAAAGGGAAGGACCCTTTCCCTTTTTCAAATGGCTAGTTTCCAAAAACTTGTTTGAGATCTAATTCGTCAAAGACAACAATAGGAGATAAGGTGAGCATCTGCATAAGCAGAGACGCCAAAACCCAAATTCAACACTCCTTGTGACTGTGTTGAAAGATATAGAATTTGAAGCTCTCAACACTCTACCACTGATGCAAGATCCAAGTAGAACCCCTTGTAGACAAAAATGACCCAGATCATCTTATCTATTGAAACAAAATCATATGTAAGATAAATACGGTGATTCAGTCCAGAATTAAGAATTACATGCTTTTGCAACTATTAATTTCCAGCAAAAGTCGAAGCATCTTGATTTTGACAGGTGGGTCTTTCCAGTCAGAAAGCTTGACTAAGATACCATAGACATTCTCCTGTATGTGTAAATAGCTTAATTCTTCTCCAAAAAATCCAAAAAGATTTGACGATTCAAAAGTCTCATAAAAATTATAAATAAAAAAATGGGGATGCAACAGAGAGTATCCTAAAATTTGGAGTTTACAATGCCTCCATAGTCCTATGAAAAAGATGACGTTGATATGATATCAACAAACTTGAACTTTGGTAGAGGAGAAGAAAAAAAATCAAATCTTGATTAGCAAATTATAAAGAAAGAAGTAATAAATATCATATCTATCTAACGTTGGAGTATCTAAATGGGCATTGATACAAATTTAGAAAAAGAAAAAGGATATGATAAAAGCACCAATATATGTAATTGTAGTTCGCAATCTAATTAAATGGACATAGATTGGATATAGAAGGAGTGGCGATGTACTGAAAGAAGACGTCGATGATGGCAAAATGTGATTAAGGGAGTTCCTATGACTCATATACGAGTTATTAGGGATATGTATGAAGATGTAAAAATTAGAGTAAGGACGATAGGAGGAGATATAAAGTATTTTTTTCTATCAATATTGCAATATACCAAGGATCCTCTTTAACCCCTTTTTTGTTTGCAATAGTGATTGATGAACTCACCAAGAATATCCAAAGGGATGTACCTTGGTGTATTTCATTTGCTGAAGACATTGTTTTAATATATGAGTCAAAAGAGGGTGTCAATGTCAAGCTTGAACTTTAGAGGGATACGTTAGAGTTAGAGGGTCTTAAATTGAATATGACTAAGAGTGAGTACGTAGAGTGTAACTCTTTGGCCATAGGGTGGCTACTGATGTGGAGGTAAAGATTGGTTTAGAAGTTATACAACAAAAGGAGTGTTTTAAGTATCTAGGATCTATCATCCAAAGCAATGGAGAGATTGATGAAGACATAGTTCACCAAACTTAAATAGAGAAGTGCATCAGGAGTTTTATGTGACAAAAAGATACTACTCAAGCTTAAAGGTAAATTCTATCATTTAGCGATTAGGTTGATCATGCTCTATGGGGCAGAATGTTGGTCTGTGAAACAAGTGTATAGTCATAAGCTAATAGTGACAAAGATGAGGATGCTTAGTTGGATTTACAACATTACTAGAAGAGATAAGGTTAGGAATGTAATGATAAGAGATAAATTAAAGGTGACCAACATTAGTGAAAAATTTTAGGTGATTTGGACATGTTAAAATGAGACACTCAAATACTTCAGTGAGAAGATGCGAAAAGATTATACTTAGAAGAGAAAAAAAAAAGGTAGGCCTAAGAAGAATTGGAAGGAAGTGATAAAAAATGATATAACACCGCTGGAACTTACAGGGGACACAGCCCGCAATAGAAAACTTTGGGATACTAAGATACAAATAAAGGATCTCTAATAAAGAGATCCTTATCGTTCTCATAGGTCTTGTAGCATTGTTCTCTTGTGTATTACTTAAACTTTCTATTATATAATACTTACCTCTTAAGGATTTAGCCTATACTTTTTCCTATTAGCCTTTATTATTATTATTATTATTATTATTATTATTATTATTATTATTATTATTATTATTATTATTATTAAATTTATTTTATTTTTATTTATTTTATTTATTTACGTTTTTCTCATCTTCATGTGGGTCATTTGAAAACGGTCTCTCTACTAGTTAGAGGTGAGATTGCGTACTACTAGATTTCCTTAGACTCTACATTTACCAAAATTTTTACCGAGTTGTTGTTATTGTTGTTGTTTTCTTAGTAATTTCTTTGTTTTGAGTTCATTATTGTTTTAAATCTTTGTTTAGTTGTTTAGTTTAATTTTTAATTAAATCCACAATCTGAATCAACTGTTAGATAATAGAAAAAAGGCAATTACTAGTATTAACAGTCCTTGTGAGATCGGCCAATATTGTCTGTGTTGGCTACAGTAACGTCGTGCACTTACAGTTTTTAACATTGATAAATTTCTTATAAGTATAGAAAGCATCAATCGGCATAAATACTTTAGGATAATTGTTATTTCAAAATTAAATAAAACACTTTTAAATTTAATTAAGAAATTCATTTATATTTTTTATTTAGAAATTGATTTCTTAATTAATTAGAAAAAAATTCTTAATAAATTAGAAAACTATTTTTCAAAATTATAAAAACTCAATTATCTCAATTAATAAATGAAAATACTTTTCAAAACTTAATCAAGAAAATATATTTTCTAATAAATCAAGAAACTTATTAGTCATAAATAAAGAAACAATTTCTAAATAAATAGAATAATGATTCTTTAAACAAATAAAATCAAATTGAGATAAATAAATTTTATTAAGAACACATTTATTAATTACATAAGAAAACAATTTTCTTAATTTTAAAAATTCTAATTAATTAATTTCAATATAATTGAAACAATTAATTCTAATTTTAGAAACTACTTTTTATAAAATTAAATTAGGAATCAATCTAATTATTAATCTTAATCAAATTAAGAGAATAAGTACTTTAGTATTAAAATTAAGATCCCATCTTAATTAACATAGTTGTATTATATTAATTATCTAACATATTCTAATTATGAAATATAACTTTTTTAAATATTGCTTGATTCTAGTTATTGATTTGATACTTAACTTAATTTAATAATTCAACTCCTTAAAAAATTAAACTAAATTATAAAGTATTGCTAATAAAATAACCCTTTAAAAACATTTTTTAATTTATTAGAGATTTAAACTAATTTAATCATATGCAAGCAAATTTAATTAAAATTAAGGCTTAAAACATATAAATTCAAATAAAAATGTGGGGATTGTCTGCCGCACGCATCCTAGTTAATCTCAAGCATTTCACGAGCCAGTAGCATCTGTCGACAGACACATTGGTCCTATGTACACACCCCATGATTTTCCATATTAGGTTTATTTTGGAACATCCCCACTGCTCCCTTTGTTGTCAAGCAACATTGCATCCTTGGTTCTGCAACGACTCTTGTCCTGCCTGTGTCACTTCCTCTTGCGGGCGAATTATAGCGATTTACCACTGGTTTTTGGGCGATTGTCGCCCTTGATTAGTGGTGACATTAACCACGACGGAGGCCGACTCACCAGTGGCGATGCAAGCTGCCAAAGCTTATTCAATAAACCCAATAACAACCAAGTTTTAAACCGTGCATAGAAAGTTTCCATTATAGGAGCTAGCAAAAAAATAATAATAATAATTTTTCAGAAACTATAAAGTAAGGAAGAAGCATGCAGTAAGATATTCTAGAAGCAGAACATAAAGGAGCAGGCGATGTTTTTTCTTTTTTAATTCAATCAAACAATTTTCAAAAGCAGGGGACAGCTTGGGAGGCTTGAATATTTATTTTTCAGAAAAGAGGCATACGAGATTTATCGATTAATTTCTAGAAGATTAAAATTAAGCGGTAGTTTTAAACCTCAATATTATCAATTAAAATTAAGTAATCATTTTAATAAAATGATATAATTAAAATTTACCTATGATACTACCATTGGAAAATCGGGAAGGGATCCAGTTCTAATCGCAGCGAAATAATTACAAAACTTTTTCATATTTTGATTTTTCGAAGGCTAAGATCACTAGAATTATATATAATAATTAACACATAAATCATAATAAAGCAAGAATTATAATCTACACCTTATTATGAAACTTGATTATATTCTTGTCACATCCCTCAAACCGTTTCAGAAACTAGATCATCTTAATCACTGTAGTCACAAAAATATCTGGTCTCTAACAGTATCCACAAAATATATTGAAAGAACTTTGACATTATTGCAAAGAAGCTTAGGCAAAGAGTGTTACCTCCATTAAAGCTTAAGTTTATTTATAATAAGTTTTGGACATTTTAGTAATTTAATTAAAATTTAATTCTAATTTCAATTAAACTACAATTTGAATTACAAATAATTCTAATAAAATATCAATTTTCCTAAATAAGATCTAATATCTTATATTGATCCTTATGTATTAAATATCTAAATTTTAATTATAATTTTTTTTAAAGTTTTACAATTAAGTCCAACTTGATTAAAATATCATTGCTCTCATCAACCCATTTTTTTATGTGAAATTTAATAGGTTCTCAAATTTGTTGAAAATGGATACAAATTATAACCCTAAATTATATTTTTGATTAGATAAATTAAATTATTTTAAATTATTTTTAATTTTCTAATTAAACAATTTATATTAATAAATCAAGATTGATGTCTAGCAATACATTATAACTACTCAAATTTCTAGGAATGTCAAAATATGTTTGATTGAGCTTTCTGTGCATAATTTTTTGTATAATTCAATCTTTTCATCATATAATGTTCTGATTAGGTATAGAGCATACAATTAATATATGCTCTATTTTGAATGTAATCATATTTGTTCTCTCTATCATTAGCTTTTGATTCAATTAATAACACTTATAAACTATTTATAAAATATCATTCCACTTTATCCAAGAATTTCCTAAATCAATACTAATCGAGAATGATGAAATATTTTCTCTAATTACTTTAGGATGATGAATCATATCTTAATCACTTAGTTACTTCTGTATAGTTCACGTTATATCCAATGACTACTGAATGAACTATCCTTGACCTGAATAAGTTATAAGTAGTATCAAAACATAACAATCCTTATATAAGATAACTTTGAAGATCTCAAGTCAAAGGATCACTTATAAAATCATCACAATGAGAATTTTTATAGATATACAAGTAATGTGCTAAATAGATTTCTTATATGGTGTCAGTTTAGTAAACTTGTTCTCTAGGTAAGTTTAGTAAATTCGTTCTCTAATAAGCACTCACATGTTTGTTTAACCCACATGTTTGTTTAAATATCTCCATACTTTAGTTTATGAGATTAATTACTTTTTTCATAAGGAAAAACATAACATGTACTAATCTTTTTACATTCTATTAATATCCAGTTTCAATAGAATGATGACTAAAAATAATTTAGGGATAATATATAAATACAATATGAATATCATAATTATAATCTCATCATAATTTCATTTACAAAGCATATTTATCTCATGGAATTTTTCTTATACATTTAAATATGTACAAGATAAAAAATACCTTTAAATGATTTTGTCACTAAACTATAACTAGTCGATTGATTGTAAGGCATAAACTAACAAACTAATTGATGAATGCAACTTTAGGCCAATTATGCTTGAACCAAATTAGGTTGCTCACAAGTTACCACCTCTTTGTCCCCTAAACACCTTATAGCATGATCTATTGGTATAGATATTAGGATAACTTTTTAGCCAACGAAAATTATCATCTAAGATTTGATCAAGCTTGTAAGACATAAAAGATAGAGATATTAATGAAGCCCCTAAGCATGATAGATTAATTTCCTTCACTTTAGCCTGAGACTTCAGTATATGTTTGAGATGAAAGATTTTGGTTCCCTTCAGCTCCAATTATTATACCACAACCATGTGTCATTCTTCTTGATTTATCTACGAATAAAAGCTTCATTAATTGAATATTTGTTTCATGGGTCTAAGCGAGCCAAAGTCTGCTGATTTACCCTGTTATAGGAATACTTGAGCTTGTAAATGATGCGAAAAGAACCACCTAATTCATGAACTTTATTGAGATAGAGCGAAGAATAAATTAATATGTACATTAATATTTTGATCTTATAAATTGGAAATATGATCCAATCTAATTTGTATGAGGCCAAAAGGGTGTTGAAGAAAAGGAGGACGGTGTGAGCTCAAATCATGTCCTAGGGGCTCAAGTAATGGGCGGGCGGTTGCCTTTCTGAGAGCATTGAGCATGATGAATCAAGTTGGCCTTTCCGCTTATTGAGCAGAATTATACAGCAAGAAACATGAAACGACAATACTACTGCTGCAAAATTAAATTAGTAGTACAGTGGAGGAAACTATGCACCAACAACAGTCACTTAAAACATATATATGTATATATATAGAAAATGAAAGTCATTCTTTTTTTCTTTAATTTAATTAGGAGCTGATCATGGCTACAAAATTTCATAATCATTTTCCTTTTAAAAATCAATCACCAATTGGATGCGAGAATATTAATTTATATGTTTATGCAAACTAAAGAAGTTGGCATAAAGAGAGTATCTTGGTTGAGCGTGATTGCATGGACGACAAGAGATTGCTAAATAGCCAAGTTGACTCGGCCAAAGCCAACAAAGGGTTTTGCAGCAAGCAAGTCTTTGGATGGGCAAGTCATTCATGGCTACTAAACAACTCTCCTATTTATATCTAAGCACTCATCAAGTGATCTCACTGGAATTAGGAAAACATTACTTAGCAATAAATTGTAAAAGCAGTAAGTGGCTTGAATTAATGCTAGGGAAGAAGAGAAGGCCTAGCATGAAAATAAAAGCTTGTCAAACTAGCCAAGTTGAATTGCCTGGAGAATGAACCGCTGATAGCTGCAGGCAATTCATCCTTGGCTTGTAAACAAGGCCATTAGTTTCATGTTAGATCTCTCTTCCTCTTCAGTCCATGCTTCACTGGATTTACATGTCTATTTGCAAACATATTCCCATTTATAGCCGCCAAAACCTGGAAGAATATATTCCCAATCCACAGGTTATGGTTACCCATTGAATGCTTTTCCTCATCCACGCATGCATTACCCTTTAGTTTTCTCATCCAATCATGGAATATGATATCTCTTTTTATATATAAATTTATTCCTTCTGTGCTGAAATCAAAAGCTGTTGACTTTCGTGAAAGGCAAGAGAATCAGGGCTGATGTTGGATATGGTTTATCATTAGCCTCCTGCCCTCTTCATCACTCTGGATATGATGGTTTCAACACCTATTCGCCACCATGCCATCTTATATTTATCTATATAAACATACGTGGACCTACCATGGCCTGAAAATTTTCGTGCCATTTTTGTGTTAAAAAATCATTCAATTCAAAACTGAGCCAAAAATAGATCATATATTATCCTAACACACCTCCTCACATAAACAAATACAATATTCACATATTAAAAAAATGGGAATGACATAACTTCAATTTGAAGTCTCTTAATTACACAAAGCTTTGATGCCATAATAAGACATCATTCAACTTAAAAGCTTAAAATGTTGGCTGGTGATCAATAATAAATTACATATTATTCTAACACTTTACATAGTAGTCGCTTTCTCATCATATATTTTATCCATTAGGGTTCTTCTCAGTTACTTTGAATTAATTATACTGATATGTATGCATTTTGTAATTTATTTAAAAAATATTTGTTTTAACCTTAGGTGACTCTTTTTACAATTTCCTATAAGAGGGCACCTATCATGATTGAAAATTGTACATATCATCGCAGTTGTAGTATTGAGTTTTAGTTTTTTTTTTTAATTAGCATGATTTTGTTGTTTTGATTTTTTCTCATGACATATCTATGTATAATTGTCACAAAAATTGAAAACTTTCGTATCACTCACACTGTCCAACTTTGATTGTGAGATAAACATGACCAAGACTAATTGCTTCTTACTAATAGAAGAAGAACTCTCTACCAAGAAAAACTAAATACGAAAAATCCCTAATTTACAACTAATTTGTTGCTTTTTGTTACCCTTTAACATATAGAGTTAATGAATAAAAAGTGAGAAAGGAATATTTAAATCAAAATCATTAGTGAACAGATTGAACAACTTCAGTTTTTAGCAATCAAAGTGAAACCTAAAGTTGTGATCTTGATCAATTCTATGAGTAAGTAATCTTATTAAGACCTTCTGAGACTGAGTCTCCATGGTGAAGTCATTTAGTCCCTTAGAAAAAATGAACGTGGTCATTATTGACTAATATGGAGAAAGAAGTAATACAAACACAACCATGAATCTAAGTAACAAACTGCTCTAGAAAGCCAAATACAATTAGGGAATCCAAGATAAATCTCCAATTCACATAATCAAAATCCATCTTAAAGTCCACCCTTATTAAGCAACTCGTCATCCATCTCTTACGTTTGTACCCCTTAAAGAGATCTTAAACTAAGATTAAATTATCACCAACGTTCCTACCTTTTATAAATGCCCCTTAACGTTTACTCACTATACTTTCTAGTGAGATTTTGAGCCTGTTAGAAAGCATTTTAGAGATAATTTTGAAAACTACATTGCAGTGAGAGATGGACCTATAATCATTCGAGGATTCAGGATCGTGGTTCTTAGGACAAAAGCCTTGTTTAGTTCTTTGAGCATAAAACTTGATAAGAAATTTTCCAAAATAGGCTTGGTGATCAAATTCCCTATGAGATGTCAGGTGCTTTGAAAGAAAAAAAATTAAAGTCATACAGACTAGGTGACCTTTTAGGTTTAAGGCTAAACAAAGCATTTCTAACATCCATTTCACTGAAAGGTCTTGAAAAGAAGATCTTCTAATCCTAAAGGATTGAGTCATTGATAAGATTTTGAGCTCTCGTAAGTGCGAATTAGACTGGGAGGGAGTACATATTAAATCTTATGATTGACACTAAAGTTGTTATGTCAATATTTTTATCAATGGTTATACCATCTATAGCCTTTAAATAGCAGATTTTGATAATGCTTCACCTATATAGGATTGAGTTATGGAAGTACTTGGCATTTTTGTCACCATCCTTGAGCTAGTTCACTTTTACTCTTTGCTTGAGTAAAGAGTTATAGTTATCAAGTGCTTGAGATAAAGAATTTAAGGCCTCTTTCTCCTTAGCTTTAATAGAGCAATCATTGGGAAATAAACATGCTTATGAATGGATAGAGTATAATGCATTCCTAGCTTTTGTAATAGCCAAATAAGTGCTCTTGATCTTTGAGGCATGCAACTTCTTGAGTTTAAAATTAACATTCTTAAGTTTCTTCACCACTTTGAAGGAATCATAACCATGGACTTAGATGTTTAGTACCCTTACACTGCCTTATTAAAGCCTTCAAATTTAGTTTAAAAATTACTGAACCTAAATAGAAATTTCACATAACTAGTTCCAACGCTTAAGGATACATCTATAGGAGTATAATATAAGCAACTAGCTTGATTAAAATGTGTTGAACTAGGTCTGAAATTAGGGATCCTTAAAGGATTTACTAATGCTTGATATACCTTCAATCATCCATCTGTTTCCCTATATATTACTCCATGTAAAATAAGCTTCCTTATAGCTCTTGTATGAAAGAAGAGAAAAGCTTGGATAATTTTGCAAGCTATCATTCCTGCTTCTGCATCTTTGACTATCTCCTTTAGACTCCTAGGAGAAAAGAGTGTCTTTAAAATCTTCAGCTACCATCCAAGGCTTATTAATAGACTTCCCTAATGATTTTAGATCATTTCATAGCTTAGATTTTTCAAACTCAAAGTTGGAAACATAAACAAGGGTGATTTCAAGTTGTTAGAACCTAACCAGACCTCTAGTGAAAGAATAGATCGGATGCCAATTATTAAGTGATTATATCTATATTGGGATTATATCCCACTATTATTCGACCAGGGTGATAAGATTGATGGTGATATATGAATTCTCAATTATTTTCAATGATTGCTCTGAAATAATGAAGCCTGACATCTTTTATATTTGTCTCCAATGTTCTAACTATAAAAATTCTTTTTGAATTTAGATAATCTTTGATTATTTTTCCCTTTTTTTGGTAATTCATGCCCCTAACATTCCATATTAAGATCATAAGGAAGATTGAAGGGTTATCAACCCTTTCTTCTTGGATTTCTTAACTTTTTTTCTTCTAGTAATCATATTTGTTTATGGTTATGTCCCTAAGGCAACTTCAAGAGAGTTCTCCTCTCAATTGTTCTTATTGAGGATCCAAGGCTTTCCTATTTTCCTTAGGGATTATGTTCTCCCTCACTATAGAAACTTGCCCAAGTTCTAAAGTGGGTTGGAGCTTAAGAAGTTCATCTATAACTCCTATTTGAAATGTTTTAAGTAGTTCATCATGTTCCCCTAAGCTCATGATAGGCAAAGTATCAAGCAGGTCAGTGTTTAGCTTGATTTGTATGCAAATTCTTACATATCCGACCCTCTTTACAATGTAGTTCAGCAAGATTCTGTTGAGGCTGGACGTTACTACTTGGATCCATGAAATTGATAGATATTGTTTCTGAAATACCTGCAAAACAACAAAAGGCACGTCGGGGGTTGATTGCCAGCAGGCCCCTCCGATGCTTAAGTCAGTCTTTAGGTAAGGGTTGTGATCGCCAAAAATAGAGAAAAGCTGGGTTTCAATATCGTACCTTTATCATGGCAAGGTAGTACCTTATATATAGAATAGCTGCTAGGTTTAGGTCTTTACGTATGATCTTTACGTATACATGGGAGGTTACCACTTGCGAATGGGCTGTGGACGCGTGGTCCTGGGCCTGGGCCTGACGCGTGGTCCTGGGCCTAGGCCTAGCATAGCCAACCCAACCATAAGCCCCCTTACTCCTCGAGTCTGATCAAGGAGAAGGGTCGAAGAAGTACTTTAGGATTGTGCAGCTCGCCTGTATGATGACCCGCGATAAGGCCGGTCGATCGGAAATTAATGCCCTATGTGCAACAGTTCCTGCTATGGTAAAGAGCCGATCGAGGAGAACCAATTAGGCTTTTATGTCTAGTGCGTGATAAGTCAGGCTGGGATAGGACGGTTGGTCGACTAGCGCTAGAGCTTGGTGATCGAGTGGCTCGCGCTATGGCAGAGCGATTGCTTGGACGTCGGCATCTAGTCGCAATGCTAGGTCTAATTATTACTTGGCGATACGTATCTTTTGGGCGCCGTTTAAAATTTGAAACAATACATCCTTTTAACTACCACGCAGCTGTCATACGCTGTCATGTGTGTCCTTTCGACTGTCGCGTCGCGTCGGGTCTTTAATAACCCTAATTTACCATAGCTCAGATTTTGCCACGTGTCTGAGCTCGGCTCGGATTTCCTCCACGTGTTTAACGTTGGAGCGTCCGTTTAGTTGATCTTCCATATATACTCAGGATCGACAGGCTACAGATTTTCTTCACGGGTATCTTATTCTTCAATTTCTGTTCTCCTTTCATTTTCTTCTTTTTGCCTGCAGTTGCTGGAGTTTTCTTTCCATCCATCGTCTCCCAAATTTCAAACTTCAATCACTAAACTAGGTACGCCATTTTTCCTCCCTTCATCCTATAAATTTCCTTCTTGTAACCATATCGTCAACCAATCCTATAGGTGAAGTTAGTCCTAGAGATGAAGCCGCCGAGAGGGCTTCTCAAATAGTTGGGCCGCATGAAATAGCGGCGGAAATAATGACGGTGCCGGAGGTGAGGGGGGTTGAAGAAATCATGACGAGTGACCGGAAGGATGGGCAAATTGTCGAGAAACCGCCGAGTGATCTATCAACGATAACCATGAAGGAATTGAATCAATCGATCATCAAGAATAACATCCTTGCATCCTGGGGACCTAGGTTGGCCTCCGAGAATGAGCGAATTCATAGCAATCCAGGAGGGTATTTTGTTGTTTCTGACAGCTTTTTCTAGGTTGGCGGTATGAAGCTTCCGTATGCCCCGATCATTGATGATGTGTGCAATACCTATCAGCTGAGGCCGAGACAGATTCCTCCAAATGGCTAGAGATTTATTAACGTCTTGTCCTTACTGTGCCATCAATTCGAGCGTCTCCCGTCAATTGGAATCCTGCTCCACTTTTTAAGAATGAACCAGAGTTCGAGTGCCGGGGTTGGGGTTGGGGTCCCTCATCTTCAATATAGGGATGCGCGCTATCGCTCGACTGGAACAGCCTCCAAAGTTCAAGCTTGGAAGATGAAATACTTTTTTATGATGCCCCCAGGATCTGCTTTTGAATCCCGGCCGTGGAGATACCCCTTAGCCGAGCGGTGGAACGACTTCTCAAATTTCTTCCTTACTAGGGAGGAATGGGAGGTGGTCGATCGCATTAAGGCGCTCGACCGGTATGACTTCAATCGCCTCATTTTGGGATATGGCGGGAGAGCCTCGGCTGATTCATTCTTAATCGACCCCCCGCCCCGAATTAGTGTGCTAGGAGAAGAAACTGTTCCCTCTGGTTAATTCCTCGTGGTTGAACAGTTTGCTGTATTTATAGAAGCTGATCTTGATTTCTGTCCTATTTCTATTGTTATACAGCTATGGCAAGGCTCGGTGATTTCGGTGGATCCTCCAGCTCCACTAGAGGCCAGAGCAAGGCTGCTAGGCCTTCAAAGACAAAGGAGCAAGGCAAGAAGGGGGAGGTCGGCGAGGATGTCGCTCAGCCTACTGTTCCTTAGCCGTCTGCGGCGCTAGTTCTGGCGGCTATCCCCAAACAGCTAGCGATGGTGACTCGGTCGGTGAGTGAGGGCCTAATGGCCATAGAGGAGGAAGAGGAAGAAGTGGAGCCACCTCTTAAAAGGAGGAAAGCCGTTCGGGTTCTAGACCGGCCACCCTGCCAATCGAATAAAGGCAAGGATAAGGAAAAGGAGAAGAAGGAGAAGGACAAAAGTAAGGAACGAGCGACCGGCTCTGGGAAGTGGGTGTCCACGATCAGTCTGGATAAGACTGCATCGATTAGGGAATCGACGTGTCCCTCCAAATTGCTGAGAAGATTGCTCCTCCTCGGGACGTGGAGGTTTTTGATACTCTGGCTGCACAAGGGTAACCTACTCCCCACTTTTTTTTTAACAGTACTCTTGTTCTTAGGCTCTGGCGATCTCCTTCGCCTCGTATCAGTGCTTCGATCAGCTCGATGGGATCTCTGAATCGCTGGACCGAGAAGCCTAGGAAAAAATCGAGCAGATCCTTGTTTTGAGGGCTGAACTATCCGAGGAGAAGGAAGAAAGAGACTTTGCGCGAGCTCAACTTTCTCTTTAGAGGAGGAGAAGAAGTTTTGGGATGAGGAGAGGAGCGTTTTGAAGGCTCAGCTTGCTTCGGGGGAGGAGGAAAAAGGCTGGGTGGTCGCGGCGAGGGACGAGCTAGAGGAAAAATGCTGCGCGCTGCAGCTCGATAATGAGGGTCTGAGGATTACGTCGAACCGATGCTTCCCATCGATCTCGGCCTTTCTTTGGAGGAAATGGGGGAGATAATCGAGAGAGAACGAGAGGCGGTTCCAGATGAGGAACTGGACCTTAGCTCTGATGAGGGGGAAGAGCGGGCTCAAGGTGGTGTCTCTCCAATTCCTTCTGCAGATCGTGATCTTGTCCCGGGTGCTTCGACGACCTCCTCCCCTTCCAAAAAATTTTGAATTGTAAAACCCCCCAAGCTCATCTGGTCGGGCTTGTAACCAGAAGAGCATAAGAAAATAAAAACTTTAATTTTCCTCCGTTTTCTTCTCAATTTTGCGAATGAAGCTTTAACCGTCATTAGTTTCATACGAAGGGTTGCTTTTTAAAATAGCGGGTGACGAGCGAGTTCGTTTGATACGTATCGACCGGTCGTAAGGTTTAAGATAGTCACAGTTGACGTCTTGGCGCCCTGTCCAATCGATAATGAGGCCGAACAATCCGAGATTATCTTCTCGGCATCGCCTGGTTCCAAGATCCTATCTTGGCAACCTGGCCGAGCGATGCTGGGGTTGAGCGATCCGAGATTCTGTTCTCGGCATCGCCTGGTTCCAACATCCTGTGTTGGCAACCTGGTCAATCGTGGTCGAGGTCGAGCAATCTGAGATTCTGTTCTCGGCATCGCCTGGTTCCAACATCCTGCATTGGCAACCTGGCCGAACATGGTCGAGTCCTAGCTCCAACATCCTGTGTTGGCAACCTGGTCGATCGTGGTCGAGGCCGAGCGATCCGAGATTCTATTTTCGGCATCGCTTGGTTCCAACATCCTGTATTGAAAACCTAGTCAAACGTGGTCGAGGCTGAGCGATCCGAGATTCTATTCTCGGCATCGCCTGGTTCCAACATCCTGTGTTGGCAACCTGGCCGAACGTGGTCGAGG
>JANZLC010000201.1:31655828-31671707 GCA_026413385.1 Erythroxylum gracilipes | reverse complement strand
GAATCATTATCATATAATTATGTTATGATTGGTGCCAAATATCCACTAGAGACGTCAGTTGCTTGACAAAGGGCAAAATTATTACAAGGTTGTGGGGACGATCCTTGATAAACCTGTCAAGATATTTTCTATCAATAACTATTTCTGAGGAGCGAAATGTTTCAACTTTTTACAACAATTATCTTCCCTTGAAGAACCAAGTTTGTCCATTTCATAATCATACAATAGCAGCCCAATAACACCGCAAAAGAGCCTTATATTTCTGAATTGATGGTTTAACCACTTGATCTTCAAGGCAATAGTCACAGTTTTGATTTAGAACATCTAAAGCTTGAATGACCTGGATGCGAATTTGTCAGCTCTGTGCTAGGACCAAAAAGCAAACAAGGACAGAATAGGAGCACCCAAAAAAAGTAGTTGCAGTCCATCTATGGTATTGGTAAGTTGCCGCTCAATCAATTCTGGCACTTTTTGAAACACTTAATACCATTTCACCTTGGTGAACTTGGAGCCAGGGTTTACGACTTGAATAATTTCTAGCCTGTGAACTGGCAAGTTCAGGACTGGTAAAGTTGAACCAACGAAAGAAATAGAAATGAAGAATACCAGTCATAAGAAAAAGTACAAGTATATACAGGTACTGCAAAACACAATGCTGAAAGGAATACATTACATTCCATCACTCCATCCCACCGTTACAAAGAGGGCAAAAAGAAAGAAAATTTTACACCCGACACCCATCTCAGCATGTAAAAACAGACAAGATGAACATTGTATTTCCAATTGCAGGATCTCCTTTAGCTTCCCATAAAAAAGTAGAATCACTCACATCTCATCCTAAAAATCACAATCAACGGGTGCCACAAGATGGATTTTACAGAAACAAACAAAACTAACCATCCTGCTCATGGCCCCCCCTTGATTTTCATGCTTATTACGCTCTAGGATAATTAAACCCTCAATACAAGGTCTTTTTGTTCTTTGGAGAGATTAACTGTACATGGAAAGGATTAAATGGAGCGATTTCCTAACAAAAGGGAGGAAAGTCGTGATCTTTATTTTTTTTCTTTTCTTTGTTCCTTATTCTTTCTGAAGAACAATTGCCAAAGACTCCTGGCGACGAAACATCAGATGCCTGGCGATAAAGTCATCCACTGCACGCTGAAACTCCTCCTCACTCAACTCATCCTCTGGACACTGCTTCTCGTCGGCTGATGTCACCATTTTCCGGCACTTCTCCGTCTCCAATCGTCGGAGTTTATGTTTAACCTTCTCCGAGCTTTTCCTCTTCACGTTATCCGACATTGTCCGGCGATAAACCTTTGGACGGTCTGAATCTGAACCCAAGTCGGACTCAGAACCCGAGGACAAACCCATATCATCAAAATCATTGTTCCTTTCCTGGACACACGTGTTGGTTACTACATTCACTAGAGAGATGATCTCTTTATCCTGGTACAAAGTATCATCCGTCCCAAGGGACAGAGAAAGAGTTGTATGAGAAGGAGGATTCTCTGACAAGGACTTGGGACAACGATGTTCGCTGTTTTTAATGAACTCCTCGTAGAGTTCAGTCTCAGCATTGCTCGCGGCAGGATTCTCGCCGCAAAACCTCTTGGACTTTACGAATAGAGTGGCAACAATGGCGTTGCAGAGCATGAAAACAAACAGAGGATTAGAAACAATTCCGGCCACTCTCCTGAAAACCTCGCGGGAGATTCTGACGGCGAACGGAACACGGGTAGAGGCCCAAGAGAGAAATAGCAGAGCAAGACAAAACTCAATTACTCGAAACAACCTCGTCAAGTTCGGAAGCTGATTGTAACTCCACATGGCGCTTGCTTTCTCTGCTTTTATGCTGTCAAAATCGGGAAAATCCATCAAATTCCAGAGATCCAGGAGAGAAAACGAAAAGGGTCGAGCAGGAAAAGTTGACAGGGTGAGGTTCTCGTGAGAAATGTCGACTGGGGTCGTTAGTTTACCGGGAAAATAGAGAGAAAACGGACAGGAAAATGGAGGAGACAGAATGGAATTGTTGAATGTGTAACAACAACTTCAAAGAGAGAACTGAACCCCGCTTGCCCGCAAATCTTTGGCTTTAATAGACTCCTCGCACGATTATGTTCTCGAAAAAACATATAAAAATTTGAATTTTTTAATTATCGTATTTGTTCCCAAAATCAAGATGGGGACCATTCTTCAGACAGAGCGTGGATTATAGCTGTTTAAACTTTAAAGTGGCTAACCAATTGACATGCTACGTGGATTATCAAAAAAAAAAAAATCCTTTGGAAAATGTATTTTGGAATCATTTTTGAAATAATGAAATTAAAATATACACAAAATAATTTTACTTTACTGTTTTTTACGACCAGAAATTAGAAAAAGAAAAAACGAGGTCGATGGTATGTGGGCTGGTGGAGGAGTAAATGTTCGTGCGTGAGATGGGATAAATAGGGTGTTTTCACGTGAGGGGTGCGGTTTCCTTAGACCCTAGACCCTGCACTTCTGCGTATGCTTACAGCTTTCTGTTCCGTCCACTTGCTTTGCTTGATCGAAATTATTTCTACACACGACCTATTCATTTCTTTTGAGATGGTACAAGTCAGGCCTCACTGATTTTCCTTTTTTTCTTTTTTCCCGTGTGACTATAATTTCAAAGTTTTACCCTTTCAAATTTAAGCTTGGTCCAAAGTATGATCGGTTTACCATACATCATATCATATGCTCCTAATAAGTGAGAGTCAGTGGGACTCCTTCACTTGTCTCAGTCTCAAAACTCAAAAGGTGTATTATTAGGAAAGGAGGAATATCATATATTTTATCTCATCTCTAAAACTAACATAAAGTTTAATGATGACAAGCGCAGTTAATATCTCTCTAAATAGAACTTAATGGTATGCTCTATCTATAAGCACAAGCGAACGGAATTAGCACTGATCCACAAGTGGTACATGTAATATAAGAAATGTCAGCTTCACCGAATTCTGTAGATTTTTGACATGGAGATAGTGAAAGAGTACTTAACAAGAGTAATGACAAGCATCTGAAGTGAGAGAGGGAGAGAGAGTGCAGCATGCAGGCGTGCACAAACTTCCTCGTGTAAACACAAGGATCGCTGTCCGTACAGTTCAGCAATTGGTTAGTGTTCTCACGTGGCTCTGAAAACCTTGCTGTACTAATCCTAAAATCATTTTGACGGGGTTAAACTATATTGTATATTAATCAATGCATAATAAATATTATACAATTTTCATATTTCCTTATTAGGGAACAGAACGTTTTTACTGTTGGAGAAAAGGGACTTGTCTGTTGTCAGACAGGCGATTGTGTGTTGCCTTCATTTCTTACACAACTTCTTTACAGAGTTCCGAGGCCGGGAGCCAGGACTTATTTCAGCCTTATATTATAATTTATTTGAAAATTTTAAATACGATTCTTCAAGTGTATACAGATTCTTCAAGTGTGAGTTCTTTGAGGAAGTTTGACTACATACTATTATTCAAACTTCTTGCAAGATGTACATTTCTCAATGTGTTTTACCAGTTCCTGGAAAACAAAAATGAAAGTGAAACGACCAACGACCTGCGGAGCAGGAACTGTGGTCCATGGGGTATCTGCCAACTTGGATTCACTTTGCTGCAATTCAGCCCACTGTCTGTCTGTGAGTTCTGTGACTGAAGTTTCTAAAATAAGACTTGCAAGATTGGTCTCATGGTCCGTGTTCTTTTTCTGCAACTCTGGCCCCTCACTGCACATACATAAGTGTCAGATTGGAGATTTTTTAGTTTGATGGACGTGTCTTTACCGTCTCTTTCTCCAAGATACCAACTCTCCAACCCATCTCCTCCCTACATGTGTCGAAACCCCTTCTTCTGTTTGGACCCCTACCCCTGCAATGAATCTCATGTTGGCCTGTTTCACCCTATTCTCAATGCTCTCTGCGATCTGTCCTCATTCTTTTTAATCTTCTTATTTTGCTCAAAGAAACCCTTTACAGGTAATTTCAATAAGTAATCGAAGGATTACACCTTGAATGAATCCTAAAGGAAACGAAGAGTGATAGGTTCAAATCTTGATAGATGAGAATAAAAAATTTGACAAATAAACAATGATTACTTGACCTCCAAATGAATTCTTTTGTATTCTAAAAAAAGATAAACAGCTAGATAGATGTAGAATTTATGGTCAAAAGATGGTTTCAAGTAAAACGTATATCTAGTTAGTATTAATTTATGCACTGATGTTCCTTATAAAGTTTTTTTTTTCTCAATCACGTAATTTGCAATATGCTGCTTCCTAGCTTTATTCTTTGCTCCTTTTCATGTACGTTTGTTTCAATTATCAAATGTATTTGCTGCATTATTTACATTATCCTGAAAGAAGAAACAACATATTAGAGGTTAATAAGGTGCTAGTCTAGTGGTGGAAGTTTGTTTCCAAAGAATTTGCAGTCGACTAAAGTTCCTTACTTCTGGCGTGGAAATTGATCTACTTGATCCTGATTTTCACACAAGGATCTTGATTGCCTGTAAAGGCCTTGAAGAATATGTGTAAAGTAAGCTCGAGATATTGTTAACTTTGGGTGTGCCCTCGTGCCAAAATCAGCTCCATGAAAACTAATGACATTGACCTCTTATTGCTTTTCTCTGGCATTGGACCTCTTATCCCATTGGAGTCGCTCGACATTGGAAATATTCTTTTGGGTTATATCTTATTCATTCATACGCGGTTTGAGCGACAAAGAATCAATCCGAATGGAATCATCAACGTCATATGAGGTATTGCTCTTTACTCTTTTAGCTATATCAGTGCTTACTATTTGCATTTGTTCTTTTTTATAATGTAAAAACCCACAATAGATATATTCAAGTGTATACAGATTAAAATTTTGAGAGCACGGAAAAATTTGCAAAGCTCGCTTGCATCAAGTTTGTAGATATTGAAAAGAATGACTTCTAAAAAACTCAATCTAAGTATTCAAACTGATGACTTCTAACACTAAAGGCTCTTTGACTATATGCATATATTGTACTATTGATTATATCGTTTTAGATGAGTTTCTTAAGAATTGGCAAGAGGCTAAATTTGCGTTTAATCAGCTTCCTACGAACTTTCATACTTTTCCTCGTACTCAATCTTGGTGTAAACCTGAGGTGGGCTGGTTGAAGTGTAATGTGGATGATGCGGTTTCGAAGAGGGATAATTGTTCTGATTTTGAGGTTGTGCTTAGAGATGCCCAGGGTCGGTTTTTGAAAGCCTTTTTGGGAAATATACCTTGTTGCGTAGATGCTTTCATGGCTGAAGCAATTTCTATTAAAGAAGCTCTGGTGTGGCTCAAGAGTGACAATCTGGATAGAATTGTTCTAGAGTCGGATTGCCTAGAAGTGGTAAATAATATTCTTAAGTCTTCCAGTAATTTATTAGAGGTTGGTGTAGTGTTTGTTGAGTGCTCTTCACTTATGGCTCACTTCCAACATTTGTCCGTTCAATGGACTTCGCGGAGTGCTAATAAAGCTGCTCATTCGCTAGCGAGGGTCGCTTTATTTCATGCAAACCGTTTTGTTTGGGATATTATTCCTAGTAGTATTGTTTCTGCTGTTCGTTCTGATTTATCTGTGGATGTTATCAATTCTGAAGAAGCTTAGGTCCGGGTGTATAGGGTAAAGCCTATTGGCTTTGGGTTTAGTTGCTTCCTCAGTTTTGATCTCTTGTTTTTCTTTAATGAATCTTTTTAATTTCAAAAAAAAAAAAGGCAATATTATAGTTTTTTTAAAAATTGGTTTGGACCAATAATTGAGTAGATGATTAATGTACCCTGACCCAGTAATTTTTTATCAATTATTGAGAGAAGCAAAAGAAGTGGCCACGAAGTTGTGATTACAAGATGGGCAAACAAGAAAAGTTTCCAAAAGCTCTTGCCCCCCAAGTGACCTGTATCTAATTAAAGTCTTTCTTTTGGGAGCATATAAATATATCCCTACTTTTCTTCTATTCACCCACTTGAAAGCGTACATTTTGTCAAAATGCTGGCACTTTGGGAAATTAGCTTATTGGAGAGTGTCACGTAATTGTCGTCCATTAAAATATGTTAAAAGAACACCACATTAAGTGGTATCTTAAAGGTGATGCCACTTAATTATAAAATCAAAATTTATTTAAAATTTATATATTTTACAAATATATTTTAAATTTAATTATATTTATTAATAATTATTAAATTAAAATTATGATTATTATTTATTATTTATTATTATAATTTTTGGAGACAGAGTTAAAAACATACAATACAACTGTATAATAGGACAATAGACTATTTTGTAATTTTAAAAAAATAGGAATTATTTCATAAATTTTAAAAATTACCCGAAACGGTAATCGGTATTAACCAATACCGATACAGTACCGTACTAGAACCCAATCTTGTACCAAGTTCGGTATGATATTCGTAACATTGGTTAAAGAAGAGGTAGGGCTTTTATAAAAGAGTTGTCATAGAGTTGAGAGAAAAGGAAGAGTTAAATTGGCTAATGTAATTTTTAGATTAAATTACATAAATTCCTTCCTCATTATTCTTTCTATTACTGTATATAACCTGTGAGCTGAAAAAAATAATCGGACCTTTAAAGATAAAGCCATGGATGGAAGGAATCTCTCTATACGTGTGAACTTTCAAGTTATGGAGCACCTCAGCTTAAATACTGAGAGAAGGTAATTCTATTTGTGTTTCAATTTATTTCTAATGTTTTACCTGTAAGTGATGCAGTCAGGTGCAAGTTCAGTCCAAAAAGGGCCATCTAGCCTGCGCTTTCCTACACATGAAGGGCAAACCATTCACTTCCATCACAAAGTGGTCATGGTTCCAGTCTATCGGGATTGCAAGGGGATTAGGCAACATATTGTTCAAAATAGCAAAACATGATGACTTGGGGAGTAATAGACAAGGAAATTCCCAGCATCAAATCATAAAGTTATGTCAATGGAGGGAAGTTAGCATCGTGAACCTGTTTTGGGATGCATATTTGGCTTGCTTTCTTAGGTTCTATCTGATGCATATAGGATGTGAAAATATGTTATTGTATTGTTGATTGAAGGTGTTACTGAAATTGGGTTGAATATATTGTGTTATTTGTCAGATTTGTTAGATTCAAGTACTACTCTGGTGGAAAATGATATAGAGTAAGATGATTGAGTTTGTTATTTGGTTTTAGGATGAAAGGAAGTGTTGTACATTCCTTTGAACTCTTTTGGTTAAAAGATTTCGGGCTGGAAATTTCTAGACTGTACATATCTTCTATTATTTGTATAAAAGCCTTCTGATTTATTAAAAAAAATAGATTAAATTCTTGAGCAAAGAAATCTAAATATCAAAGGGTGCTAGGATTAAGAATACAAGTAAAGTGCTACTACTTCCCCTAGTTTAGAAAAGTTATTACTTTACTAACTAATCAAAAAAAATGAACCAAACGTGATAATATAAATTTTATAAAAAAAGATTACTTTTTTAAAAATAAAAATTCGTGCCAACCAAACATAGCCTAAGTGGTATCTTTCAGGTGAAATTATAATTTTATCAACTCTTCAACACATACATCATAAATTTTGAAAATGCAGAATTCAAGTTGGCACATCAGTTTCAAAATTTTAAGGTCCATACAACTGTACAAGGAAGAAAGAAATAGAGAGGGAGAGATGTTTTCAGAGGACAAACACACGCCTTTTGCTAGTGCTGATTTATAGAGAAGCAACGTAAAGGAATATGTTTTAATTAGTCAGATAGCATTAAAAACTCCCCACCAGGCATTTCATTTCACTTTGCGTATAGTTTCAGGTCATGACAATAGTCGCACTTTCAATAGCTGAGATTAGGGCCTTGCCCCAATTTCATGCTTTAATTTGTATTTGGTAATGATGCCTAGGTGTATTGCACTTGTACCAAATCTTAGTCTAGCCAAATTAATTTGACGTCACAAGAGATTAAGGAGATGGTCAGAAACCACAGAGAAAAGAAAAAACCTTGCCTTGGACTCAAAAGGTTGAATTTTCAATTCTAAGGCTCCCAGTCGCAGACCTGACTACAGCTGGGAGATTGAAACGCGGTTTAATCCCAGCCAACTCCTCAAGAAGGCAAGGTTTCCTGAGAATTTAATGTTGTCAAGTAATTTCCCATCACCTTAACAATGTTGTCATTGAAAAAACTTCTTCTCTAATGGTTTTTTAACCAATTTAAAATTTAATAGTTTAGTCAATAAAAAATTGCTGGTAACAAAATAAATAAAATATTATGTCTGATTGAATGCTTAAAATAAAAAATTAGATAAATTAATAAAATATGCACAATTTTTTGTTTTTGCATTAGTTTTAAGGGAATTAAGATAATTTTTAATGAAAATTCCAATTTATTAGGATCTCTTCTTCTTTAAAATTTATAAAAATTATTCAATTTTATATTTGAATATTCGCATACAAAATAATCACTAACAAATTTTAGTCATTTCAAAGAAATAGGGTAATTAAAGTATATTTAAACTTATCTTCCACTACCTTTAATATATACTCACAAAAGACTACCCGAGTAGTCTTACAAAGATATTATAAAAGAATTTGAGAATGAGTATTATCTGGGTTAAACAGATGCTCATTTATAACTATAAAATTATATGTTTAAATCTAAGAAATATGTTGTTTGTAAAGGAAAGTTACAAACATTATAACCATTCTCAGACTCTGACAAAATAGAAGCCTAATGTAATAATCAAAACAGATAATCTGATCTCGTAATCTCTGTTTTGAAAACTAGACCTTTGACCGATTTAATTGATGACCGGTTGACTATATGGTTCGGTTCATCCTAAAAAATCAGTTTTTAATTGATCCAGTCTAAACTGGTCCGACCACTGGTTCAATTAATTTTTTATTATTTTTATTTTTAAAAATATTTTTAATATTATATATAATTATTGCATAATTATAACGTCACACCGGTTCGACCGATGATTGAACCGATCAAACTGGTAATCAGTAAGGTCTCCGATTCGATGACCTGTCTGAATTTCAAAATACTGCTCGTAATTATCACCTCAAAGGGGCACACACACTTAATGTTATTAATTAGTTGAATCATTGATGTGGATGCCATATTTTATAAACAAAAGCTCTGTCAAATTATTTGAATATGAAATCTAAATCATTCTATTGATCGCAATAGATTAAAAATATTGATCACAATAGATCAAGGACTTCCATATGTCACGATGGCACATAGATTTAGTATAGATAAACAAATAAGGGAAAAAGTTTACGAAGAGCAAAATCATTAAAAAAGAAAATATAAGGGGCGTAAAAGTAAGCATGCATCCTAAAAATGCTTCTCAGTTCTCACCAAGGATCCTCCACACAACTCCACTCATTATATAAATGCCATTGTCCTCTTACACCTCCATACGTTGTTTGTTCACTTGCCATATAGAAACAAAAGACCAAAACAAACAGAGAGGCCAGGAAGGCAACAAAATCCTTTAAGCTCTCTCTCTCTCTCTCTGTTTGTTTGTCAACTTCTCTGTAAAAAAACGTGGTTTTCAGAGAGAAAAAAAGGAGCTATCTTTCTTTGTATCTCTTCTCTCATTGCCCTCCTAAAGCATACCATTCTGACTGTGACTGAAATGGATTCCAAAAGATACGCTGTTCTGCTTTGCGCAGAAGACACGGAGTACGTGAAGAAGAAGTATGGAGGTTACTTTGGAGTGTTCGTCGGAATGCTGTCGGAGGCCGGCGAGAGGTGGGACGTTTACCGGGTGGCGTGCGGTGAATTTCCTGCAGACGACGTGCTTGAATCCTATGATGGGTTTGTGATCACCGGCAGTTGCAATGATGCTCATGGAAATGATCTCTGGATCTGCAAGCTTATCAACCTACTGAAGAAACTTGATTCAATGCAGAAAAAAATTCTGGGCATTTGCTTTGGCCATCAGGTACTGTTTCACTTTGTTTTCATTAGAATCTGTTTCATATTAATATATGTAACTGCGATTTATTTGTTATTTTCCATTAAAAGTATTAATTTTCTGGGTTAATCAGAATCAAACTCTTCTGTGAGGTAATATAACTTCAACTGGATGTATTAATGACGACGAAACGGAAGAATCGGTGTTTTTATTATATTACTTATGAGAAGATTGCAAGCTTAATGGCAGTGGCGTTGCTTAGCGGCAAAGGTTGTCCTTATAGAAGTTTGACTGACGGTACTTGAAACTAACTTTAAAGTGATTGAACTAGATATTGGATTACAGAAGTTGCAGGTGACAATTGGGACAACATTGTTAAGTCCAGATGTTACTTCAATAGCAGCAAAAATAGACACACAAAGTGGTCATTCTGTGGTAAAATCACAAGCTTATTAGGTAAAAATGTTCCCTGGACCGTACAATCCTAAACACGATTTGACCATCGTTGCTTCATGGTGCTTGTTCGATTTCAATCTCCAATTTGAACGGCATGGAACATAATTTAGTGTTCCCTCTCCAATACAACTCTTTGTCTCTCACCCGTTTAAGCTTCCAAAAAAAAAAAAGGAACTAGGAGTTGTTTACACAGTTTTTGGGTCACTTGATTAAGGTAGCATAACTAAGACTTAATAGCGTTTAGATGTATTAATTCTTATAGCGCATGTTGTGTTTGACTCCAAATCCAGTCGTTTCATACCATATTTTTTTGGTGGAAATATCACTTGATTAAATGTCATTTGATTAGTACTAAGCATGTCATAAGTTAATTCCTCTCATATAAAAACTCGTGAACGATGAGGTGAAGATAAGATTTGTGGATCCCTACTTCCGTTTGGAACCACGTAGATAGGAGCCTTTTGGACGATATTAGCAAACCATTTTATTCTTATTTAAATGTTGTCTTTTGGGGTAGCCCAACTCAATCATTAAATTATTTTAAATCTCTGTTTCCTTGATGCTAATGTGAAAGACTTATGGTGCTATGGTCAAGGTATTGGGGCGTGCTCTTGGAGGAACAACGGGTCGCACAATCTCAGGGTGGGACATCGGAGTGACGACCATCCATTTCACGCCACCAAAGATGTTCTCATCTCTAAATATCCCAACCTCCATATCGGTGATCGAGTGCCATCAGGATGAGGTTTGATTAATCTTACATTTATGTATACCTCTGATGACACCAGATCACACACAATCCTTGAATAATGTTACTGTGGGTTATGACTCATGTTGACTAACATATGATAGATCCGCGAACTGCCTCCCAGAGCAGTGGTGATGGCGTGGTCTCAGAAGACAGGGATCGAGATGTTCAGGTGTGGGGACCACATAATGGGTATTCAAGGTCATCCGGAGTACAACAAGGACATTCTCCACCATCTGATTGGCCGCCTCTCGGAACGCAAACTAATTGTGGTAATGCATACAATGAAAATTGACCTTTAAAGTTTGCTTTTATTGATCAAACGGTCCTAATTGGCTATAAAAGTCATAAATACTGTGATTTGTAGGAATCGTTCGCTGCGGAGGTGAAGGCAAATTTGGTGGGGAAAGAGCCGGACATGGAGGTATGGAGGATTCTATGCACGAACTTCCTCAAAGGCAGAGAAGATAGCTATGATTATAAGACATTTTCAATCTCAGAAAAGGAAAATTAAAAACTAATATCAAGTAAGATGTAATTTGATGCAAATCAAAGTTTTTAAATTTTATGGGCAATGGCAGCTTCGCATTGTGCTTAATTTAGTAACCAGAGTTGGGACTTCTACTTTTATATGTTGAAATTAACTTTACGAGCCTAGCTCTATCTTACGAGCCTAGCTCAACAAAACCAAGACATCTCAACAAATGTCTCGTTATTAAACAATGCAAGATATGAATTAATGAACGAAATCTGTGTCCAAAAGACAAGCATCTTTCATGAAGTGAGGTTTAATTAACACTCCATAGAACTATTGAAGTTCATGAGAAACGAATGCAACTCAGAAATGGGGCAATGAAATCCATTAGAAAGCACGCCAACCCATAATTGAATCGAAACGATGTTCTTCATCACGTAACGTTTGCCAATGACATTCTTTGGTAAAGTAGTAAACCTCTTAAAGAGTATTTGATCGTTAGTTCATAAAATCAATTATTCATTTAAAATGTCAATTATAGATAGAGAACAGCTACATCATAATCAAATAGCTAGGAGTCCATTTGTCCAGTAAATCACTTAGACGCTCAAGCTTGAATTCTTCCTGCACTCAGCAAGCATGTCCATGTAGAATTGGCATTTGCTGATGTCATTCCCAAAATTGTTGATGCACTGCAGATAGCATGAAACTTGATGTCAACTAACAATTCACCAGAGAAATAAACAAAAAGGAACTAATTGCTAGTAAAAAGCACTTCAACATTCTAACAAATTCATAATCATTTCATCTCCATCAACTAGCTTTTTGATATCGCAACATACACCAGCATTATAGAATCTCTTCATTCATCTGCATGCATACAATTCTTTTAACAGGTCCATCCCAGTATATGCAAAAATTCCATTTACAGGTTACAGAATCCCACAAAACGTTAACAATATGTTGAGATCTCAAAAAATCAAATTGCACTAATACACAAGTCACTCAACTAATCAAGGAGAACAATCTCACGAAAAAGTTTTAACATATGTACATTCACTACGCACACCTACAACTCTATATGGTGCAAAATCAAACACTGTAAATCATAAAAGGACAACCACGTTTTAGTTGAGGAGGACGGCAGCATACATGTTTCAACCTCAACTGTTACTCTCACATTCAACTTTTATTCATCAGAAAAACACGACATATAAGACAACCAATTCAAAAATCAATACAACAAGCCTTCAACTTTGAAGAAAAGACAAATATGCAATTTACGTACATCTTGGAATGCTTTAGAGTGAACATTGCAGGCATCAGCACCAGTAATGCTACTCGCAGTAGGTGCAGGAGCAGCAGATGCAGCCTCAGAGACTACAGTCTCATGCTGAATCGTGCGGGGACCCATCACTGCATCCACAGCTCTATGTGCTATTCCACTCCCAGTTCCAAAAGCCATACCTGCAATTTGTCAAAGGATTTCCAAAAGAATTTAGACATAAGACACAATTTCGATGAGTTTGGCATAAGAAGAGCACAAGCAACATTATAAACAGAAATTTCATTCTAATTTAATTTCAATATTTTCATCATATACCTTGAGCTATGGTTGAACCGATGCCTGAAAGCATTCCACCGCCACCACCCTGTGCAGGCGCAGGGGGAGGAGCATGGTGAACTGAAAACAAAATGAAAATAATCTCATTATACGCAGATACTAGAGATAGTTATGACAGAGAATCAAGTAGCTAAACAGAAATAATGAGATGGAACATCTATGGCACAAAACAAAAATATAACTATTAAAATCAACAATCATGTAGTTGGATTAGAAGATATACTTTTGTAATTATGGAAGAATTAATAGTCATACCTGGCTGGGGTGGTGGGCTTCGACGAGGGGCTGGCCTGGCAGCAGGTCTTCCTGCAAAATATTTGATCAAGTAAAACATCTAGCTGCAAATATAACTTGCATTACTAGTAAACATCGATCATTGTGACCAATAATCCAAAACAAGTAAATAAAACAAGATCTAGCAATGCATCAAAGTGGCAAACAAATGGACAGCATGACCAATAATCCAAAACAAGTACAGAAAACAACAAGATCTAGCAATGCATCAAAGTGGCAAACAGATGGACAGCACATATGCACATAAAACAATGCTGTTTCTGAATATCTAAGGAAGACCATCAAATAATTTGAATGCACAAATATAAGAAGTAGAAACGCAGCCCATCATGATGCAAGTAAGTCTAAGTTAGCCTCTTTAAGTTTCATCCAAGAAAAAACTGCCAAGTTTCAATTACCCTTATTAACTCGGGTAAGGGGTCAAAATCTCAAAGGAACTAGTTAAACTATTCACAAAGGAGCTAGTTGAACTATTCAATACTAAAACCATTGCACAGAAGGCAGGCAGAAATCACCTGGCATGCAATCCCTAAAAGCTAACAACTTGAATAGAAAAATCCCAAACTCCATATACCTAAGACATTTCTGAAGAAAAAGAAAACAACAAACAACGGAAACAAAAGCAATGCAACTTTTTCGCGACAAAAATGAACATGCAGTGCTTGACGATTTGAGAACTGAACGATCTTGAAGCTTAACATGAATACACTAAAACAAATAACCTTTTAATCTCCAATAAAACAGCTCAAAACAGCTAACCGATATCTAAAATTAAAAAAAAAGCATAAAACAAAAACAATCTCGCAAACAAACCCAAATCTAAGCCAAAGGAAAAGAAAACATATGAACACCTGAAACCTAGAGATCTACAAATAAACCCAAGTTATTGGTTAATAAGCAAACCTCCAGAGCTTCGACGAGGCATGGTTGATTAAAAGGAAAGAACAAACGAGGGCTTAGACAGAGGAGAGAGTTTTCCAGAACGATGAACGCGTCGCCGTGGACCTCCAAAAACCCCTAGAATGGGTCCTTATAACAAGGGGTTCGGTTGATGGTTCATGACCATGTGATAAGTGATGACGTTTGCAAAACAATGTCGGTTCCATGGAAGAATAAGGTCCGTTGGATCACATTTATTTCCACGAGTTGATTGTGCTTCTATGCACGTGCATGTAGGAGATTCACGAACATCAAAATGTTTTACTTGTAGGTAGAGTGGATGGATATTCCCAAGTAGATCCTAAGATGTTTTATTTGTTTGAAATTGTATATTTTGACAATGATTAAAAATTTTAATAAGTTCAATCGTTTAATTATAAAATTTAAATTGTTTAATTTTTTAAATTTGAGTTATTTTAATAATTTATGTGGTTAAAATTGATAAATTTATTAATTAATTGATCAATTTTTAATAAATTTATAATTTTTATAAATTATTTAATTCTTATTTAATAATTACTTTTTTATTAAAATTTAACATTTTCGATAGATAATAACAATTTCTTTCGATGATATTTTAAATTATTTAATTTTATTTAATTTTTAATCTAATTTTTCATATATTTTTTTGTGTCGAAATAATAATAATTTTTGAGAGCCTTTCGTCTAAGATTCATATTCTTTAATCTTTACGCCTTCTTTTTTTGTAAGTTTCAATAGATAGTAGTATTTTGATCAAAAAGAACGTTTTCAATAAACTTCTAAAAAATTTTCTCAAAACAGTATAATATCAATTAATCATTTTAAATGATTAATTTTTATGGAATTTTAAAACATTTATTTTGACTTCTAGTGGCATATAATAATAAAATATGATGTAATTTATATTTGAATGATAAGATGAGATACTAGAAATTTAAAATATCAGTCAACTGATTGGCTATTGTAATTTGAGGTTGTTGTAACAATAATGACTTATAAAACTGTCTAAAGATTGTGAAGATAGTGAAGGACAAAGATTTAGTCTACAGCTTAGCCTTTGGCTGCTCAAGGATAGCATGTAGGATTGCATGAATCGAGAAGAAAGAGCACAGGTCATTTTTTTCAAACCCCAAGGCCTGGCTGTGACCCAAATGTGTCAATTCTTTTATGGTGAATGAACCCGACTCTTTTTTTCTCTTATCCGTTCTTTTAAAAATTAAATCAAAAATTAAATTCATAAGATAAAAATTTTAAATTTTAAAAAGTTTAACTAATATTATGCTTTTTATAAAATTGGTTAAAGATTAAATAAATTAAAAATTTTAAAATATGATTAAAAAATATTATATTTATTTATCGAAAAATTTAAAGTTTATTTAAAAATATAGATTGTTAAATAAAAATTAATTGATTTATT
>JANZLC010000201.1:31615313-31629291 GCA_026413385.1 Erythroxylum gracilipes | reverse complement strand
GTAGGAGTGGTGGTGGGTGGGACATAAGCTAGGCAATTAAACTTGGCTTTCGGTTTGAAAATGTTATTTTGGGATCGAGTAACAACACGTTGGGGAGCAGGGTTGGCTAGAAGTGGTGGTGCAATAGTGAGGTGGCTCTCAGTTTCAAGCAAGGGTGGGAAAATGGGGTGAGTGTTTGTAGCTGATATGGGCTGGGACAAGTCGGGGGAAACAGGATTGGTTCAAGAGGGAGACAACGAGGGAGGTAGGAACGTACCTTGGTATGCCAAGGAAGCCGATGGTGCTGGGTATGAGTTGAGAACCTGCTGAGGTGTGCTCGGGTTATTACGGTTAGGCACAGTGATTGGCAGTGGTAGTGTAGGCGGCTGGTCTGGGTAATGCTGTTGATCCTCTCGGGTATTCACTGGTTTCAATTCCCATTCCAAGGTTGCAGCATTATTTGATAAGTTCTTGAATTGGTTCCGATATGGAAACTCATGTTCAACAAAGGTAACATCACGGGAAAGGTATATTTTGGATTTGATCGGATCAAAGCAAAGGTGATAATGATTTGCTAAGGATATGCCTAAGTATACACATGGGGCTGACCTAGGCTCGAGCTTGTGCTTCGTGTAGGGTCAAATCTACGGGTAGCAAAGGCAGCCAAAACTGCGTAAGGAAGCATAATCAGGGGCTTGGTCAAAACGCTTTTCATATGGGGACATGTGTTGCAATAGAGGAGTAGGCAGGCGGTTAATAAGGTACACGGCATGGTGACACGCAAAGACCAAAGAGTGCGGGGTAGAGATGCCTCAGTAAGCAAGGTTTTGGTTGTTTCAACTATATGGCGATGACGACGCTCAGCAATTGCAACTCGTTGAGGTGTATAGGGGGGACTAACAAGGTGTTCAATACCATTGGCTTGTAAAAAAGGGTCAAGACTTTTGTACTCGGTACCACCATCAGTGTAAAAGGAGAGAATTTTGGATGCAAAATGTTTTTCAAGGAGTGGCTGTAATTTTTGGAAAATCTCTTTTACCTCACTCTTGTTTTTCAAGGTGTAGATCCATGTATATTTTGTAAACTAATCAACAAAGATGCAATAATATAACTTTTTATCAATTGAAAGTATTGGTGACGGACCACATAGATCGCAAAAAATGGTTTGCAAAGGTTTAGAACTCGACAAAGTGAACTCATGAAAGGGCAATCTATGTGCTTTATTGCAAAGACAGGAATTACATGGTGTAGACTTGTCTTGTTTTGGAATTGGTAAGGACAAATTGCTGCAAACAAAATTAAAAATCCTAGAGTGCGGGTGGCCAAGTCTATGATGTCATAGGTCAAGAGTGTTTGATTTGGTGGCAATATTGGCTGTGGGTTGAGATCGTGGCCACTCATACAGGCCCTCTTTACGTATTGCTTCCGGGGTTTTCGGTCGAGATATGACTTCCACGTGAACTTTCACCCTATTGAAAAAGCTTAGGGCTTCCTCTTGGACCTTTAGGCCCTTTCCAGGCTGAAGGGCTAGGCCTTTGAGCTTGAAAAATGTGGCCCTTTTGAAAAGCCATAGTTGACCCAATAACGGCCATAAAGGGGAGACGTGGGCCGGTTCCATTTAATGCGGGCGTGGGGGCTGTCTCAGCCAATATTTGCCCCCTGTCCTTCGTCAGTCCATTCTCAGCTACATCAAATCTTGAGTTGGTCCTTGGGCATGATTCGGTTCTTTTCCCTAAGAGTGGCTAACGTGATTTGGAGGACAGAGGAGCTTGTTGTAGTCGTCGTGGAGAGGGACGTTGCTTCCTCTGCACATACATCCACGGCCTATAGCTGGAGCTGGCCGGCGACTTGAGAGCAGCATTAATAATTCCCAGATTTTCTCCTTCAAGCACGGAAGCTGACGACGCCCCCTGCACTGTTGTCGTCGTCTCCGCCAATGTGAGGCCTGCGTTCTAGACAGTTGTGGGGGAATGAGCTTGGGGACGGCTCGGACAACTGTCTGTTGAGTGGCCAACCTTCCCGCACGAGTAACAGAGCTGCGGGAGGCCCTCATACATGACGGTGATTAACTCTCCGTCCATTTCCACCGTGGTTTTCAAAGGTTGGGAGAGGTCTATATCCACGGCTATTCTGCCACATCGACCACGCTGCGCTTGAAGAGTAACCTTGTCGATCTTAACCGTTTGGCCTATGAGATTGCCTAAAGCTGTGAGGATACTAGGATGATAGCGAGCTATCGATAGGTCCGGGAGGCGGATCCAGGTGACAGGTCGCGTGATCCTCCCCTGCTTTGGACAAAATGAAGGTTCCAGCGTTGGACTGCCAGCGCTTGCCCGTAGATAAGCCAAGGTCCATCGGTGAAGGCAAGATAATAGTCATCTTCTTCCAAGAACCGTACCAGGTAAAACTCATGCTCTAAATCAACGATTTTGATGGGTCCACGAGGTTGCCACAGCGTTCGCAGGCGGTTGCTCAGTGCTTGGTACCCTATCTTCCTACCCAGTAGTTGCACCACTACTGCTGTCAACCACTGATGATCGAGTTTTGCCTTAAACGTCTGGGAAAGTTGGATGTCGTTGCCCTGTTCCCCGGTGAGGTTCACTATATCTGCCTCTTCGATCGCGATTATGTCATCTACCGGCCATTGTTTGTTGTCTCCCTCACCGTGCTCACTGTTATGCCCGACCACTGCTACTTTATACGATAGCGGTGGGAGGTTCGGCGACCACATTTTGGGAGCCAGCACTCCGTTGTCTCTTTTCCTCGTCCGGCTCCGTTTCGGTTGGGTGCCCTTGCGATCGAGGGGCTCCATGGCCGTTGAGAACGTACTGGCCACCAAAGACACTACCCGCAACAAACGCTACTGTAAAGGTCCCATTAAGAACGAAGTAGAAGCAAAAACTGAAATGTCTACTTAGTCTTTTTATTATATTAGATATTGAAATCGAATATTTTATTTATGTGACGTGCCTAAGATTACAAAACACAAGAAAACAAGGAGAAAAAGTATCCAACTCCAACGGCGAAGTTTACTGATTGAAGTAAAGTGGTAAAGAATTATTTCTCCTACATGAATGTTCGTATATATAATCTAATAGAATCAATAGGTGATGTCACGATTTGAGATGACAAGTTCAATAAAAAACAAGTGTTGTATTCTGTTTGGCTTCTGCGGAAAAGACCCAGAGCGTTATTCCAGTCCTGAGTTCACCCATTAATTAATTATGATTGTGTGGAACTGTATTTAGCGTCAACAGACGTATGATTCACTAGACACATTTTCTCAACTACTTCCGTTCAACTGGGAGCCCATCGAGACCATTTGTTTGTCCACTCCGTTGCTGTTCAATATTTTAATGTGTATTGATGATATAAAAGTATCGGTAGAATTTGTTTTGTTCGACAGTTGCACTTTTAAAAGGGCCGGATCTAAACTAATCTTTTGGTAACACGTTGTACGCACCTCACAAAAGGCTTACTAAATGGTAACTGTTCTAATTCTTCTACTAATATCTTGAGCCCATTTTGTTTCTATCTATAAGCACATGCGTTTTTCTAGATAAATCATTCTATCATTGTCAGGAAACCCACTGCAAAATTTTAAAGTGTATATCTATCTATTTAAGGTACATAGTACATGCCTAAATGATTTGTTCAAGTTACTACATGCCAATGTTCTTGTTACACAGTACCATTTCTGAACTAATAAGATTCAAGAAAAAAGTACACAAATGATCAAATCAAAACAAATAGAAGATTGAATCACAAAGATATGCAAAAAAGAAAAGAAAAAGAGCTATCAACTCAAGCGGCTCAACTCTCTCCTCTTGAAGAGGTATACATCTTCTCAATGTTGATTGAAATAGGATGTAAACAGGTTGACTTGGATCTTTAGGACACCCTTGTCATCTCATTCATAAGACGAACCGACGATATATGTAAAAACTTTAGATTATCCATCATTTTTTCCGTTAATTTCAAAATAAAAAAAATTTGAGTAAAAGGATTAGATTGTCAAATTTAGCACTATTAGAGCACTAAATATATTGCTAGCTAAATTTCAAAAGATTAATTTGGAAAGTATATACGGCCACCAAGTTGCTTCAGACAGGAACTATCTAACTACGTAAATGTAGTTTTATTTTTATTTCATTTTATCATAGGACCCATAGCCTCAAAGCACGAATGACTAGAAGGGATGATAAATTTTGCCCGACCTGGCCTAGCTTTGGCTTGGGTTAACCCAGCCATGAGTCTAGATAGGTTGGCCCAACGGGGAGGTACAAAATGACATCGTGAAAGTGAGATCTTGATTAGGGAGGAAATTTTGGCAAACATTGAGTGTAATTCCCGTAGGTAGGATTGACCTTCATTGTTAAAAGTGGGACATTGGTGATCTTGATCTAGGAGAAGTTGTGGACTTCATATATCTGCACTTTGAGAATGCCCATGAAGGAGACCTAGGTGTAGACACTTGGACCTACTACCAAGATGTCTTACATCCATATCGACTACTTTATTTTTTCCAAGGAGTAGCTCAGTAGAAAGATGCAGTCTCCTGGATACATATGTGCTCTACAATCTTTTAAATGGCAATAAGATGAAACTCCCAACAATGATTCTGAAGTTTATGGTGGATAAGGGAAATTATAAGAATACAACTGGTGGTCTACTGTATAGGATGCTTTTAACCAAGATTTTTGCCTATTATGAAGTGTCTTCTAACAATCTGGATTGGTATGAACCTAAAAAGTTTCATTCCTCCATTCCCTACCAATTCAGATACAAGCTGAAAGATAATGTGTGGGTGGAGAAGAAAACTGAAATAGTAGCACAACTCCCTCCCCAAAAAATCAGTCGATGCTGCACTCCAAAGCACAAATGATTTGATCCTTCAATAACTGAAGGAAATTCTTTCCAATCAAGATCAAATATGTGGCCAAATAGACAACATGAAAAATTAAATTCTTGACATGCATACTTTGTTTCGAAAAATTTCTGAATCTTCTTAATGACCCTGTCACCATTTTTGCTTAGTTTGTCTTTACATACTTGTGATATTTTTTGTTAGTTATTTTCCCTCTACTTTTTGATAATGATAAAGGGGGAGAATCAATGATATATTTGCTTGCTCTCAATGACCTTGATCATACATTTGCCTTATTCTCTGCTAATTGTTGAAATATGTTTGAAGTGTTGTTGAAATTTGTTTGAACCGAATTTTGTAAAGTTTAAATATGTGATATGCATAAACAATAGGCTCCTATCATAAGAAAATTTCCTTCTAATCATGATTGTAAGTAAGAAAACATAAAGTTTACATATATCTTTCAAAATCCTTTACTATTTTTTGAATTTTGAAAATATATCTATTATTGCTTGTCATCATCAAAAAGGGAGAGATTGTTAACTCAAGGTTTATTATAAATGATTTTGATGATAACTATATAATATTTCAAAATTCAAATTAGAGTTATTTCCTTTTATTGGTAACTAAAAATTTCTTAAAATAAAATAAAATCATAGAAAAAATGCCTTCTTTCTTGCAAGAACCTTTTTAATGAACTCATCTTATTAAAAATGATTTCATAACATCAAGAATGATCTTACTAATTCGAACAATTAGCTCCAAAATTTTTGACAAAGCCTTTCTTTTAACATTTGAATACTGGAAGATTCCAACTAAGATGACATCGAAGATTTGTTAAATACAAAGTCAACTTAGAATTTAAATGAAGCAATGACTAGTTGAAGAAAATGTCTACTTAAGGAAGAGCCACTGCGGTTGCGAAATACACACTAACTTGCGAAATACTTTAACAACATCAATATTCTAGAAAGTCATATCTATATCAAACTCCATGTGCCTTAGAAAGTGAAATCTCTTTATTGAGAGATTGTTAAAGGCTTTATAAACTTTTGTTGAGAGATTGCAGAGGTTTGTTAAACACTATGAATGTTAAAGGTTGAAGAACCTTGAAAAATATGTACTTGTGAGTTTGGAGATGCTCGTAAAAATTTATTACATGGATTTTATAGTGAAATACTCAAGTTGAATACTTGGAAACTAGATGTAGGCTTTGTTATAAGCCGAACTACTATAAATCGACTATGTAACTCTCTCTCTTAACTTTCACATTATAGTGTTTGTGTTTTTAACTTACAAGAGGCTCCTTCAGTTTTACTCTGCAAATTTTGTTGAAAATTAATACAGAAACGTGTTTTACTGGTCTTTGAATTAATTTGTTAGTTTCTTCCTATTCTTTAGGCTCAAGTTGCTATCTTTTAGAGACATGTTTCTAGTCGTGAGTAGTGGGGTAGTGGGGTAGTGTGTCCTTGTTTTTTGTTAACTTGTTATTTCTTTTGTGTATAAAATGCTTTGATAGATGAATGAAAATTGCGTGAGTTATGCCCATTTTGTTCTTGCCTACCACTTGTTTGTTAAAAGTTCTCTTACAACTATTATATTTTCCAGCATCCTATTCTCCAACATCTGACATCTATTATATTTTCGAGCAGCCTATTCTTTAACATATGATATCAGAGCTAGGTTCGAGCAAGCATGGCCAACAACACCAGCATGAATCCATCGTTGCCTACAATTCCAATCTTTCAAGGCAGTAACTATGACATTTGGAGCACAAAAATGAAGACAATATTCATGTCCTAAGATGCATGGGACTTAGTGGAGAATGGTTACACAGAAGCTGGATTTACTATCGAAGCTTTACGAGAAGTGGAGAAGAAAGATGCAAAAGGCTTATTTTTTATCCAATAAGCAGTGGACGAGGCAATCTTCCCACTTATTTCAGTAGCCACAAAATCAAAGGAAGCTTAGGATGCTCTGCAAAAAGGCTACGAAGGTAATGCTAAGGTGATGACTGTGAAATTTCAAACTCTTCATTGGAACCTTGAATGTATGTTCATGAAAGATTATAATGCACTAGAAAACTATTTTTGCAAGATGATTAAGGTTGTGAATCAAATTAGAAAATTTGGTGAGATTTTACATAATAAAAAAGGTGTTGAGAAAATTCTTAAAAATTTGCCTAAGAAATATGATTATGTTGTGGCTGCAATAGAAGAGTTGAAAGACTTGAGTACACTAATGGTAGACGAAGTTCTTAGCTCTCATTATTCTCATGAAGACAAGATTAAGTGGTATGACAGCAATACAATGGAAAATGCTTTTCAGAGTAAGACATAGTTTTTCAAAAAACAAAGACGGAGAGCCAAGTCCCAGAGGTAGCTCCAACCGAGGACATGGAGGTCGATTTTCACATGGTGGCAGAGGAGGTAAAAGTAGAGGCCACAATCAAAACAACAACCAGCATCCAAAACTGATGACAGAGGTGAAAATTCAAACCCAAAAAAATGTTTTTATTGCAAGAAGTATGGGCATATAGAGAGGTTTTGTCGATTTAAAGAAAAACAAGACAATCTTGTTTAAAAAAAGGACGAGGTTGATACAGAGAGCCTATTCATAACTTGTTATTCAGCTAAGAATATATTTTAGATGTGTGGTATGTAGATAGTGGTTACAGCAATCGCATGACCGAAAAACTTGATTTGTTCACTAAATTAGACAAGTTCGTAACTAGCTGGGTAACAATGCGAGATGGAATTGTTCGTAAGGCTCAAAGAAAAGGTATGTTGAGATTATATGCCTCTAGAATAAATTCTTGACAATGTTCTGCTTGTTCCGAATTTGGATTCTAATATGTTGATTGTGGGGCAATTTTTATTGGAAGAATATTCACTTGTCTTTGAAGATTTAACGTGCTTTGTCTACAAAGATAATTAAAAAAAACCTTTTGGTTAAGGTTCCTATGGCTAAAAAATGTTTTCCTTTAAGTATTGATGAAAAGTTGGCATTGAAAGCTACTTTGCTTAATGAAAATTGGTTATGGTATCATAGATATAGGCATTTTAGCTTTAAAAGGCTGAGTTTTTTTAAGAAACATAATTTGGTTAAAGGTTTGCCTTTGATTAAGACTATTAATGTTGTATGTGAGAGTTGTGTAGCTGGTAAATAACATCGAGATGCTTTTCCCACAGGCAAGGTAAGGAGAGCTAAAAATCCTGTTGCATTGATACATGTTGATATTTGCGGACCAATGAGAACTCCTTCACTCAATAATAAGTACTTTATTGTATTTATTGATGAATTTAGTAAAATAACTTAGGTGTATTTTGTTAAAGAGAAATCAGATATGCTGTCAATTTTTAAGAAGTTTAAAGCATTTGTAGAAAAGCAAAGTAGACAGCCCATGAAGATGTTAAAGACAGATCGTGGTGGAGGATTTGTTTCAAATGAGTTTGACAACTTTTGTGAAGAGTATGGCATTAAATGACAACTTACAGCTAGTTTCACACATTAACAAACTGGTGTGGTTGTACGAAAGAGTAGGAGTCTTGTGGAGCCGGCTAAAAGTATGATAAAGGCTAAAGCTCTTCCAAAAGGCTTCAGGGTAGAAGACATGTATACAGCAACCTATATTCTCAATTGGAGTCCTACAACAGCTTTATAACACCAAATTCCTTTTAAAGCTTAGCATGGTGGAAGCCTAAAGTAACTCACTTTAAGGTTTTTGGCAGTCTTGTTTTTGTTCATATTCTTGGCAAAAAGAGAACAAAGCATGATGAAAATGGTGTAATGTAACATCCCACCTCCAATGGGAAGAGTAGAATAGTAATTTGGAAAGGGCTAAGGGTATTTAGAATTGTTTTGAAATGTTCATGTGTACCCTTACACGTGAATAGTGAAATTTGCACATGAAAATGACTGTACATGCATTCATGATATTTTCCGATATATGTGCCTAACTGTGATTTTGTTGTGGAAAATATGATTTTGTGCTTGAATTGTTTATGAATGAATGTGGGCCTAATGTGAGTATCATTTCCGCATATATGTTGTGATTTCAAAAAAAAAATATCAATTTTCGTATGATTGAGTGAGTTAGCACACCACCCTCGTGGAGCACGAACTCGGATATCACCATCGATGTCGGGTTCGGGTCTTGCGGGAGTGGGGTGTTACATGTAAAATGTATTTTTGTGGGTTATAGTGCGGAAACTAAGGGCTATAGATTTTACAATCCTTGGACCAAGAAGTTACTAATCAGTCATGATGTAATGTTTGATGAAAAGAGCTTTTGGATTTGGGATGATGCACAACCCTATATGAGGTTCACTAGAAGTGATGATGAAACTCCATCTACTTTTGGTGAAGAAAGCAATGGCAACTCTAGTCCATTAACACCAGCAGCTAGTTCATTTATGTCTTCGAGTTCATCTACACCCAATTCATCTTCCCTAGAGACACCACTAGGAAAATGGAAATCTTTGAATGAAATTTATGCAGTAACAGAGTCAGATGGAAAAAGTTTAAGAACCAAGTTCATTTGAAGAAGCACCGCAAGTTACAGAATGGTATGATGCTATGGCGAAGAAATGAAGGCTTTAGAGAGAAACAAGATATGGGAACTAGTTGAACTACCTTGCAACAAAGAGGCAGTGGGTTTAAAATAGATTTACAAGGTTAAGTGCAAGTCAGATGGTTCGATCCAGAAGTATAATGGGGTGACAGAAAGTATGAATCGAACATTGCTGGAGAAAGTTTGGTATATATTGTCCAATGCTAGGATGGGTAGAGAATTTTAGGCTGAAGCTATTACATATGCTTGCCATTTTGTTAACTGCCTAACATCTAGTGCTATTGGTGGTAAAACGTCATTAGAAAAATGGTTGGGAAAACCTACTATAGATTATGATTCCTTACATGTGTTTAGTTCCATTGCATACTGTCACATTGAGCAGTCAAAGTTATACCCACGTATAAAGAAATTAATTTTGATAGAGATCACCTTTAGTGTGAAAGGATATCGTCTTTGATGCCTAGAGTTAAAATAAAATAATTTTTAGTAGGGATGTTACTTTTAATGAATCTATCATATTAAGAAATGTGACAACTAAAAATGTTGAGCAGACAGATGGTACTCTAAAATAGGTGGAGTTTGAAAGAAGAATTGTTACCCTAACAAATGATGAAGTAGATGTAAAAACTCCTATGGTAAAAGAGGACTCCACAACATCAATTACCAATTGCATTGAGAAAGCCAAAGAGGAACACTTAAGTACCTACTCATTATGTTAATATGGTGGCTTATGCATCTCTAATAGAAATTGATGACATTCCTACCACTTATAAGGAAGTAGTCCGAAGTTTAGAAGAAGATAAATGAAGGATAGCCATGAATGAAGAAATACAATCCCTTCACAACAATCAAACGTGGAAGCTAACTAGTCTCTCGAAGGGAAAGAAGACAATTGGATGCAAATGGGTATATGCAGAGAAAGATAGATTTCTTGACAAAAATGATGTTCGCTACAAAGCAAAGCTGGTGGCCAAAGGCTACATTTAGATGGAGGGAATTAATTATAATTAAGTTTTTTCTCCAATTGTAAAACAATCCTCCATTCGAATTTTGTTGGCTTTGGTAGCACACTTTGATATACAACTAGTTCGATTGGATGTAAAAACTGTGTTTTTACATAGAGACTTGGAGGAGAAAATCTATATGTCTCAGCTGAAGGTTTTAAAGTTGTTGGAAAAGAAAATATGATATGCAAGCTTGAAAACTTGTTGTACGGATTGAAACAATCTCCGAGACAGTGGTACAAGCGATTTGACAAGTTTATGATGGGCAGAAGTACACAAGAAGAAAATAAGATCACTGTATGTATTTTCACAAGCTACAAGAAGGATCTTGTTCTCCTGTGTGTTGATGATATGCTGATAGCTTCAAAGAATCTAAGAGAAATTGAGAGATTGAAGATTCAGTTGAATCCGAAGTTTGAAATGAAGAATTTACGTGAAGTCAAGAAGATTCTTGGCAAAAAGATAGGTAGAGATTGGGAATTGGGAAGACTTTGTTTGACTCAGAAATAGTATATGAGAAAGGTACTAAGATGTTTTAGCTTGAATGAAAAGCCAAAGCCTGTCAGTACTTCGCTCACTCCTCATTTCAAGTTCAGTGCATTTTTATCTCCAAAGAATAATGTAGGACGGGAATACATATGAAAACTACTGTATACAAATGTTGTTGGTAGCTTGATTTATACTATGGTGTTTACAAGGCCTGAAATTTCACAAGTAGTTGAGGTTATAAGCAAGTATATGCATGATCCTAGAAAAGAATATTGAGAAGCTGTGAAATGGATTCTACAATACATTCTAAATATCATAGATGTTAGTTTGGTATTTCAGCCGGATAAGCAAGACGATCAATATGTAGTGAGATATTGTGATTCCAACTATCTGGACATTTAGACAGGTGTCAATCAACTATTAGCTATGTGTTTACTTTTGTAAAGGCATCAATCAGTTGGAGGTTTATCTTACAGTCAATAGTTGCTTTGTCGACTATAGAGGCAGAGTTCATGATAGCTGTAGAGGATATGAAGGAAGCAATTTGGCTTCAAGGATTTCTTGGTAAATTAGGGGTTCGATAGAAGTACATCAAAGTATATTGTAATAGTCAGAGTGTTATCCTTTTAACAAAGAATCAGGTTTACCATGCAAAGACAAAGCATATCGATGTCTATTATCACTTTGTACGAGAGGTTCTGAAAGAAGGTGGAGTAGCAATCTAGAAGATTAAGCCCATTGAAAGTCCTGCTGATATGTTGACAAAGCTGGTGGTTGTGGTCAAATTTCAACATTGTTTGGATTTGATCAATATTGCTAAAAATTAAAGATGGGTACTTTGACGCACATTTAAAGACATTACTAAAGATGAGTTTTGTGAGAGATTTGAAGATATGGAATTTGCCAAGGTGGAGATTTGTTGAATTGTCAACAAATGTGGCTGATCCTACAATTGGAAATCCCATATCGGGAAAATATGAATTTGTAGGAGGTTGTTTCCCTTATAAAATACACTCTCCTTTAGTTTTAATCATCCAAAAATTGCTTATCTTTCTGCACAAAATTTCTCTCTTTGTAATGTTTTACTTGTATTATTTTCTTGAATCAGTGAAATATTAATGTTGGGTTATCTATTGCTTTTGTTGTTATCTTTCAAACAAAGATCTGATAATGATTTGTGAATTTTGCAGAAATGGAAATGCAGAAAATAAGAAGACACAATTTTACATGGTTCTATAATCAAGAACTATCTATATCTAAGGTTCCCACCTATGGTGGTAAGACTTTCACTAAGAGGAAGAAAGAAATGAAGAAGGTTGTACAGAGTTTGAGTGATTTTGAATCTCTTGTAAGAGTCTCAAAACTCTCCTAATATTCACTGTAAATCTCCTAGCACACTTCCAAAACCCTTTTCTTTTCACTCTCGAAGATGAATACTAAAAATTGAAGAATACAATTTTGTATGTACTGATGTGTGTCTGAAGCTTGTGCTTTGCTTTTTATAATTGCTGGAGAAGAGGAATGATGCTCTCGGATGTATATGCAAGCATTAGAGGTGGACATGTGCTCTTCATGTGATCTTTAATGATCCTTCATATGCTATAATGATCTTTAAATTGCTGCTGTGGTTGTGCGTTCCATGTTGATTGCTGCTGCGTTTTGATGGTGTTGGCTGGTTTTTGTCTTGTAATATGCAGCGTGACTTTCTGGTTAGTGAGGCATCTGATGCATGAAACGGCTGTGTTGAATTTATTGGCTTATGACTTGTGTCTTTGACTTGAGTGTCACGTGGTGTGTCTTATGTTGGCTGAAGCTTTATTGACTGCAGTAGAAACATTGAACTCTCTCCCTTCTCTCTTCGACAGCTCTTCAGACACAAACTTCTTTGTTTATTCATGCTTCCGTTGCTTCTGTACGTGGATTAACGGAGAAAGGATTTTTCTCACAATTAATTTAGTAGTGTCCAAAGACGTAGATATAATTGGCTAAATTTCATTAAATTATGGTGTTTTTTATTTTTCTATTTAATATCTATTGACGGGTATAATTGTAATAAATGATTGTGATATTAAATTACATGTCTAGAAAAATTATGTCTAATGAGATTGGGTTTTAAGTGAGACTGTTTATGACCCCTCTAGTCTTTCCTGATACTTTATATCATCAATCAATTTTTTGTTTAAACAAATTAAATAATAAACAAATCAAAATATTATATATAGATGATTCATAACTGTTGAAATTATGCATTAATCATAAGATCATGAAATAAAAATTTAATGTCTAAGATTTTTTTTTAAAAAATTAATTTTCTTTACCGATGGAAAATAAAAGTCCGTTGATAAATTACTCTTTGTTCCATCGATAATATTAGAAGCCCACGCCAACTTACCCATAGGGATTTTCTGAACTGTCTTTGTACTCACTGACGGTCAAATGTAACCGTCGGAAATTTCACCGACGTAACAACCAGTATCGTTAGAAAATATTCCGATAGAATATTTAGGTCTATAGGTAACTTTACCGACAGTTCACAGTAAATCCGTCGATAAGTTTACCGACAGTCGAAGATATCTGTCAGTATCTTTACCGACAGTTACATAATATGTCCATCAATAAATTTACTTACGGCCGTTTTAACGATACAATTGTCCGTCCGTGGATTCTTTCGATAATTTATATTACTGACGAAATATAACTGTTTTCTGTCTATAATTTTCGTCATTAAATGAAGTTTTTCTTGCAGCATTTCAGTATAATCATTCATAATCTATTCACTTATATAATAATAATAGAAGTGAATTTGTTATTATTAATAAAAAATATCATTCGTTTTCGCAAAACCGGGAGCCAAGAACGTTGTTTTGAACTGTTTGTTGTACGTTGTTCTTGCAAAATTTAACTTTCTTTGCTGTAACTAACGCTGCGTTTGCTTAGCGTCTGAGGACGCGAGGACGGATGACGAGGACAGAAATTTTTGTCCTCCTGGGTGTTTGCTTACCGAGGACAGAAATTTTTGTTCCGTCCTCAGAGGACGAGGACAGAAATTTCTGTTCTTCTCAAAAC
>JANZLC010000201.1:31604740-31615213 GCA_026413385.1 Erythroxylum gracilipes | reverse complement strand
AGGTATCTCAGAGCCGAAATCTACCAACTTCATGGATCCAAGCAGCAACGTCCAGCCCCATCAGAATCAGACAGAACCACTATCTATAAGCACATGCGTTTTTCTAGATAAATCATTCTATCATTGTCAGGAAACGACCCAAAACCCACCGCATAACTTTAAAGTGTATATCTATCTTTGAGGTACATAGTACATACCTAAATGATTTGTTCAAGTTACTACATGCCAATGTTCTTGTCACAAAGATATGCAAAAAAGAAAAAGAGTTATCAACTCAAGCCGCTCAACTCTCTCCTCTTGAAGAGGCATATATCTTGTCAATGTTGATTGAAATAGGATGTAAACAAGTTGACTTCGTTCTTTTAGGACACCCTTGTCATCTTATTCATAAGACGAACCAACGATATATATAAAAACTTTAGATTATCCATCAATTTTTTTCGTTAATTTCAAAATAATTTTTTTAGTAAAAGGATTATATTGTCAAATTTAGCACTATTAGAGGACTAAATATATTGTTAGCTAAATTTCAAAAGATTAATTTAGAAAGTATATATGGTCACCAAGTTGCTTCAGGCAGGAACTATCTAACTACGTAAATGTAGATTTATTTTTATTTCATTTTATTATAGGACCCATACCCACAAAGCACGAATGACTAAAAGGGATGATAAATTTTGCTCAGCCTAGCCTAACTTTGGCTTGGGTTGACTTGACCATGGGTTGAGATAGGTTGACCCGATGAGGAGGTACAAAATGACATCGTGAGTGTGAGATCTTGATTACGAAGGAAATTTTGGCAAATATTCTTAGCGTAATTCCCGTAGGTAAGATTGACCTTCACTGTCAAAAGTGGGACATTGTTGACCTTGATCTGGGAGAGGTTAAGGACTTTATATGTCTTCACACTGAGAATGCCCATGAAGGGAGACCCTAGTGTAGACACTTAGACCTACTGCTAAGATGTCTTGCATCCATATCGGCAACTTTATTTTTTCCAAGGAGTAGCTCAGTAGAAAGATGCAGTCTCCTGGATACGTATGTGGTCTACAATGTTGTCTACAATCTTTTAAAGGGCAATAAGATGAACCTCCCAACAATGATTATGAAGTGTATGGTGGATAAGGGAAGTTATAAGAATACAACTGGTGGTCTACCATATAGGATGCTTTTAACCAAGATTTTTGCCTATTATGAAGTGTCTTCTAACAATCTAGATTGGTATGAACCTGGAAAGTTCGATTCCTCCATTTCCTACCAATTCAGATACAAGTTGAAAGATAATGTGAGGGTGGAGAAGAAAACTGAAAGAGCAGTAGAACTCCTAGGTCTTGGCCCTAAAAAATTAGTCCATGCCACACTCTAGAGCACTAATGATATGATCCTTCAATAACTGAAGGAAATTCTTTCCAATCAAGATCAAATATGCGGCCAAATAGACAACATGCAAAATCAAATTCTTGACATGCAGATTTTGCTTTGAAAATTTTCCAAATCTTCTTAATGACCCTGTCACTATTTTTGCTTGGTTTGTCTTTACATACTTGTGATATTCTTTTGTTAGTTGTTTTCCCTATACTTTTTGATAATGATAAAGGAGGAGAATCAATGATATATTTGCTTGCTCTCAATGATCTTGATGATACATTTGCCTTATTCTCTAATATATTTTCCTTATTCTCTGCTAATTGTTGAAATATGTTTGAATTGTTGTTGAAATTTGTTTGAACTAAATTTTGTGAAGTTTAAATATGTGATATGCATAAATGATAGGCTCCTGTCATAAGAAAATTTCCTTCTAATCATGACTGTAAGTAAGAACATATAAAGTTTACATATATCTTTCGAAATTCTTTATTATTTTTTGAAATTTGAAAATATATCTGTTATTTCTTGTCATCATCAAAAAGGGGAGATTGTTAGCTCAAGGTTTATTATAAATGACTTTGATGATAACTATATAATATTCCAAATTTTAAATTAGAGTTATTTCCTGTTATTGGTAACGAAAATTTTCTTAAAAGAAAATAAAATTATAAGAAAAATGCCTTCTTTCTTGCAAGAACCTTTTTAATGAACTTATCTTATTAGAAATGATTCCACAACATCCGGAAAGATCTTACTAATTCAAACAATTAGCTTCAGAATTTTTGACAAAGCCTTTCTCTTAACGTTTGAATATTGGAAGATTCCAGCAGAGATGACATCGAAGATTTGTTAAATATAAAGTCAACTCAGAATTAAAATGGAGCAACGAGAAAATGCCTACTTAAGGAAGAGCCACTGCAGTTGCGAAATACACACTGACTTGCAAAATACTTTAGCAGCATCAATATTCTTGAAAGTCAGATCTATATTAAACTCCTTGTGCCTTAGAAAGAAAAATCACTTTATTGAGAGATTGTTAAACCCCTTATAAACTTTTGGTGAGAGATTGTAGAGGTTTGTTAAACACTATGAGTGTGAAAGGTTAAAAACCTTGAAAAATATGTACTTGTGAACTTGGAGATGCTCGTGAAAATTTACTACTTGGATTTTATAGTGAAATACTCAAGTTGAATACTTGGGGATTGGATTTAGGCTTCGTTAAAAGCCAAACCAGTATAAATTGATTGTGTAACCTCTCTCTTAACTTTCCTATTATAGCGTTTGTGTTTTTAACTTACAAAAGGCTCCTTCATTTTAACTCTGCGCATTTTGTTGAAAATTAATGTAGAAAAGTGTTTTACTGGTCTTTGAATTAATTTGTTAGTTTGTTCCTATTCTTTAGGCTCAAGTTGCTATTTTTTAGAGACATGTTTCTAGTTATGAGTAGTGTGGTAGTAGAGTAGTGTGTCCTTTTTTTTTTTGTTAACTTGTTATTTCTTTTATGTATAAAATGCTTTGATAGATGAATGAAAATTGCGTCAGTTCTACCCATTTTGTTCTTGCCTACGACTTGTTTCTTAAAAGTTCTCTTATAGCTATTATATTTTCCAGTAACGTATTCTCCAACATCTGACAGTTATTATATTTTCGAGTAGCCTGTTCTCCAACATATGATATCGAAGCCAGGTTCGAGCAAGCATGGCCAACAACACCAGCGTGAATCCATCGTTGCCTACAATTCCAATTTTCCAAGGAAGTAGCTATGACATTTGGAGCACAAAAATGAAGACATTATTCATGTCCCAAGATTATAGGACTTAGTGGAGAATGGTTACATAGAAGCTGGATTTACCATCAAAGCTTTACGAGAAGTGCAGAAGATGCAAAAGCCTTATTTTTTATCCAATAAGCAGTGGACGAGGCAATCTTCCCACTTATTTCAGCAGCCACAAAATCAAAGGAAGCTTGGGATGCTCTGTAAGGATGCTCTACAAAAAGGCTACCAAGGTAATGCTAAAGTGATGACTATGAAACTTTAGACTCTTCGTCGGAACCTTAAATGCATGTTTATGAAAGATTCCGATTCACTAGAAAACTATTTTTGCAAGATGATGGAGGCTGTGAATCAAATCAGAAAATTTGGTGAGATTTTACATAATCAAAAAGTTGTTAAGAAAATTCTTAGAAGTTTACTTAAGAAATATGATTATGTTGTGGCTGCTATAGAAGAGTCGAAAGACTTGAGTACACTAATGGTAGACAAAGTTCTTGGCTCTCTTTATTCTCATGAAGACAAGATTAAGTGGTATGATAGTAATATAGTGGAAAATGCTTTTCATAGTAAGACATAGTTTTTCAAAAACAAAGACGGAGAGCCAAGTGGCAGAGGTGGCTCTAACCAAGGACGTGGAGGTCGATTTTCACGTGGTGGAAGAGGAGGTAAAAGTAGAAGTTGCAATCAAAACAACAACCAGCATCCAAAACTGATGTTAGAGGTGAAAATTCAAACCCAAAGAAGTGTTTTATTGCACGAAGTATGGCCATATAGAGAGGTTTTGTCGACTTAAAGAAAAATAGGCCAATCTTGCTTACGAAAAGGACGAGGTTGATATAGAGAGCCTATTAATAGCTTGTTATTAAGCCAAAGAATATGTTTTAGATGTGTGGTATGTAGATAATGGTTACAACAATCACATTTAAATTAGACAAGTCCGTGACTAGCCGGGTAACTATGCAAGATGGAATTGTTTGTGAGTCTTGAGGAAAAGGTATGGTGAGATTAGATGCCTCTAGAATAAATTCTTGACAATATTTCGTATGTTCCAGATTTGGATTCTAATCTGTTGAGTGTGGGACAATTTTTATTGGATGATTATTCACTTGTCTTTGAAGATTTAACAAGTTTTGTCTACATAGATAATTCAAAAAACCCCTTTTGGTTAGGGTTCCTATGGTTAAAAATAAATGTTTTTCTTTGAGTATTGATGAAAAGTCTGCATTGAAAGCTACTTTACTTGATGAAAATTGGTTATGGTATCATAGATATGGGCATTTGAGCTTTAAAAGGCTGAGATTTTTGAAGGAACATAATTTGGTGCATGGTTTGCCTTTGATTAAGACTACTAATGATGTATGTGAGAGTTGTGTAGCTGGTAAACAACATCGGGATGCTTTTCCCAAAGGCAAGGCAAGGAGAGCTAAAAATCCTGCTGCATTGATACATGTTGATATTTGTGGACCAATGTGAATTCCTTCACTCAACAACAAGAAGTACTTTATTGTATTTGTTGATGAATTTAGCATAATGATTTGGGTGTATTTTATTAAAGAGAAATAAGATATGCTGCCAATTTTTAAGAAGTTTAAAGCATTTGTGGAAAAACAAAGTAGATAGCCCATGAAGATCTTAAGGACAGATCGTGGTAGAGAATTTGTTTCAGAAGAGTTTAACAATTTTTATGAAGAGTATGAAATTCAACGAAAACTTACAACTAGTTTCACACTTTAACAAAAATGGTGTGGTTATACGAAAGAATAGGAGTCTTGTGGAGCTGGCTAAAAGTATGATAAAGGCTAAAGCTCTTCCAAAGACGTGCATACAACAACCTATATTCTCAACTGGAGTCCTATAATAGCTTTATAACACCAAATTCCTTTTAAAGCTTGCTATGGTGGAAGCCTAAGGTAACTCACTTTAAGGTTTTTGGTAGTCTTGTTTTTGTTCATATTCTTGACAAAAAGAGAATAAGACTTAATGAAAATGGTGTAAAATGTATTTTTGTGGGTTATAGTGTGGAAACTAAGGGCTATAGATTTTACAATCCTTGCACCAAGAAGTTACTAATCAATTGTGATGTAGTGTTTGATGAAAAGAGCTTTTGGATTTGGGATGATGCACAGCTTCATACGAGGTTAATTGAAAGTGATGATGAACTCCATCTACTTTTGGTGAAGAAAGCAATGGCAACTCTAGTCCATTAACACCAATAGCCAGTTCATCTATGTCTTCGAGTTCATCTACACCCAATTCATCTTCCTCAAAGACATCACTAAGAAAATGAAGATCTTTGAATGAAATTTACTCAATAACAGAGAGATGTCAGATGGAAAAAGTTAAAGAACCAAGTTCATTTGAAGTAGTGCAAGTGATAGAATGGTGTGATGTTATAGATGAAGAAATGAAGGCTTTGGAGAGAAACAAGATATGAGAACTAGTTGAACTACCTTGCAATAAAGAGGTAGTGGGTTTAAAATGGATTTACAAGCTTAAGTGCAAGCCTGAAGGTTCGATCCAGAAGTACAATGGGGTGACAGAACATATGAATCGAACATTGATGAAGAAAGTTTGGTGTATGTTGTCCAATGCTAGGTTGGGTAGAGAATTTTAGGTTGAAGCTATTACATATGCTTGTCATCTCGTTAACCACCTACCATCTAGTGCTATTGGTTGTAAAATGTCATTAGAAAAATGGTTAGGAAAACTTCTTATAGATTATGATTCCTTATATGTGTGTAGCTCCATTGCATATTGTCATGTTAAGGAATCAAAGTTAGATCCACATGCAAAGAAATCAATTTTCATGGGGATCACCTTTGGTGTGAAAGGATATCGTCTTTGATACCTAGAGTCAAAAGAAAATAATTTTTAGTTGGGATGTTACCTTTGATGAATATAGCATGTTAAGAAATGTGACAAGTAAAAATATTGAGCAGAGAGATGGTACTCTAAATTAGGTGGAGTTTCAAAGAAGAATTGTTACCCCAACAAATGATGAAGCAGATGTAAAAACTCCTATGGTAAAAGAGGAGTCAGATGAAGAAGAGGTTCCAACCCAAGAACCTCCATAACATTAATTGCCAATTGCGTTGAGAAAACCAAAGAGGAACGCTTAAGTACCTACTCATTATGTTAATATGGTGGCTTACGCATTTCTAATTGAAATTGATGACATTCCTAGCACTTATAAAGGATAGCCATGAATGAAAAAAATACAATCCCTTCACAAGAATCAGATGTGGAAGCTAGCTAGTCTCCAGAAGGGAAAGAAGACAATTGGATGCAAATTGGTATATTAAGAGAAAGATAGATTTCCTGACAAAAATGATTTTCACTACAAAGCAAAGCTAGTGGCCACAGGCTACACTTAGATGGAGGGAATTAATTATAATTAAGTTTTTTCTCCAATAGTAAAACATTCCTCCATTCGAATTTTGTGGCTTTGGTAGCACACTTTGATATACAACTAGTTCGATTGGATGTAAAAACCATGCTTTTACATGAAGACTTGGAGGAGGAAATCTATATGTCTTAGCCTGAAGGTTTTTAAGTTATTGGAAAAGAGAATATGATGTGCAAGCTTGAAAACTTATTGTAGGCATTGAAACAATCTCCCAGACAGTGGTACAAGCGATTTGACAAGTTTATGATTGGCAGAAGTACACAAGAAGAAAATAAAATCACTGTGTGTATTTTCACAAGCTACAAGAAGGATCCTGCATCTATCTTCTCCTGTATGTTGACAATATGCTGATAGCTTCAAAGAATCTAAGAGAAATTAAGAGATTTAAGATTCATTTGAATAAGAAGTATGAAATGAAGGATTTAGGTAAAGTCAATAAGATTCTCGGCAAGAAGATAGGCAGAGATCAGGAATTGGGGAGACTTTGTATGACTCATAAATAGTATATGAGAAAGGTACTAAAATGTTTTGGCTTGTAGCTTGTGAACTTCTTAGTAGTAAAAACCAGTTGATATCCCCATATCAACATAACGAGGGCTTTGTCGCCCAAACGCAAATTTACGCGCCAACACAGAAACTCTTGCCCAACTATATTACATGTTTAAATCACCCACTTTGCCAACGTAAAACTATCACATGTTCAAACACCCCTCAGTGATCAAACGAAAGATCAAATCTTTATCAGTCTTCCCAATTCCTTGTCTATATTTTGCTAATTTTTTGTTTTGGGTCAGTTAAGAAATGTGGCATTTTTTGCGGGTCGGACAGCAGCAGATTGTTAGGGACGACGGTAAGAAACCTCAACAACTTACCACCCACCTTCTTCATTGCTATCAATGTTAAATTCTTTAGCAGTTCGCCATCGGCTCCCGCACTGCCATCACAACAGAAAGAGTAGCTCTTTTGTCTTATTTACCCTTCCCCACCACCATCGATGCCTTTCACCACCACCTTTTCATACTTTTTATGTCGTCCTGCCTCAATCTCTTTATAGTATTTGTTAGGATTGTTTCTGCTCCACCATTGCCGATGGTCAGCACACTTGCCTCCACCACCTCTGGCTCCGTCCACCACCACCTTTTGTACTTTTATATTGTCCTGCGTCAACCTCCTTATAGTACCTCTTAGGATTGTTTATGCTCCAACATTGTCGGTGGTCGGCGCACTTGCCTCCACCACTTTCTGCACCGACCACCACCACCTTTTTGTACTTTTATGTCGTCCTGCGTCAACCTCCTCATAGTACCTCTTAGGATTGTTTGTGCTCCAACATTGCCAGTGGTTGGAACACTTGCCACCACCACCTCCAGTGCCTTTCAGCATGATCTTTGCACCGAAACCATAGTCACCGATGAGCAGCCCGCTCTTAATATTTTATAACCCTGGGTTATTTTGCCTCTTTTACGTGACCTTGTAAAACCAAAATAAAAAAATAGGATAGTTAAAAATGAGCCTGGGCAGTTGCCCTTCCTGTCCTTGTTTAAGCAAGCTTCCGATGAGACACTAGAATTTGCCGGAGAGGTCGAGGCCCTATGTCATAGTACCTCTTGATATGTTTGTCGATTATGACCACAATCTCTCACCCACCATCTGTTGGGATGAGTTGTTTTGTAAAACCTGCTATGTTGAAGCTAGCTGAAGACCTTGCAATGAAGATCAAACTGAAGAAGAGAAAGAAGGTGAGTATCGGGTTGAAGCCTCCAAGACTCATTAGACAAATTGAGCTATTGATTATGGGGATAATTCAAAAGACTATGCATTCAAGAAATAAAGTTATGAAGATTGAAAATCAAGAAGAGAAGGAGTTGAGGGAATTCGAAGCAACTGTGCAGATTGAAGGAAAATCAGAAGTTGCAGCAAGAAGAAAATCTGAAGAAGAGATGCAGAGTAGGAAGAATGAAAAGTTGAAGCAAATCAAGTTGGATTAATTAGCATAATCAAGAGTTGTTAAACTTAAGCAAAAGAGCAGCTGGTCCATGCATCAAGCATTTCACTCTCATGGTCTGACAATCAAATTTGGATGTCAAGATTTTGTTGGCAACTGTTCACGCAAGCCTTCAGCAGACAAAAATGTTTCAGCTTCGGTCTCCTCTGTTTTGTGGACTGAATGTATGATGCACCTCCAAAATTGTAGCCCAAATCTCTCACAAATCAGTGAATGTATGGTGAATGATTTTGTGTATATTGAAAAAAAAAATGAATGTAGCTCTACTGTTCACGTCAACTACTAAGGGAATGAATGCTGATAGTTTGATTTTTGCAATCTGAAATGCTCCTCTCAAAATGTAATAAAACTCAAGTGCTGATTTGAAGTGTTTGTAAGAATTTGGTAGTTGTGTAAAATCTCACTTCCTAAGGGAATCCGAAAAAACACTTCAGCTTTGCAAATTTTGGTTTTTCCCAATATGCTATTTCTGCTATTCTACTTAAAAGCTTGATTTTGTAAAATAGATACTACTCGAGCAACACTAGAGAAAATGGACTGAACTTGAAAATTTGATGAACTGGAAAAATTGTGTAATGCTAAAAATCTTTGGTTTTCACTCACAATTCTAATTCTAAATTTTCTTCAGATTTCCAAGAAAAACAAGACATCTACTGTTCTATTCAACTTCTAAAGTTTGCTTCTGAAATCAAAACAAAACAAGGCACAATACGAAAAACTGAAGTTTTTCATTGATAGTTTTCCTAGTTTTTTTTTCATACATGCTCTCTGCTGGAAAAGTAAAACATGGGCTTCATATATGCTCCAACACATCTTATACAATTTTCTAAATAGCTTAAAAGTAAAAACAAGAACTGATGGTTAAAGCTAGTCTAGTACACTCATTTCTTCATTTGGCTAAACACTAAAGTATCCAATTTGTCTTCTTTGCAAAAACTAAAATCTGAAGTCTTCGACAGCCTTTAATGCTTCAGCCAACAAAATCCTGACATCCAAATTTGATTGTCAAGCCATGAGAGTGAAATGCTTAATGCATGGACCAGCTGCCCTTTTGCTTAACTCTAACAACTCTTGATTATGCTAATTAATTTCCTTGGGATTTTGCTTCTGAATTTTGCTACTTTCCAGCTCTGCAATTCTTCTTCTAGTTTTCTTCTTGCTAGACATTCTGATGTTTCTTCAATTTGCACAGCTGCTTCCCTTTCCTTCGAATTCCTTCAATTCCTTATCTTCTTGATCTTCAATCTTTAGAACTTTGTTTCTTGAATGCATAGCCTTTTGAATGATCCCCAAAATCAATAGCTCAATTTTTCTGATGAGTCTTAGAGGCTTCAACCTGATACTCACCTTCTTTCTCTTCTTCAGTTTGATCTTCATTGCAAAGTCTTCAGCTAGCTTTAACATAGCAGGTTTTACAAAACAACTCATCCCAACACGTACATGGTACTGCTGAATTGTTGTTCTGTGAAGCTGTTACTAATGCAGACGACCATAAATTCATGCTTTGTACTTACTGCTGATTGTATGATTTCCTTCAACTTGTTCATGTTGTTGCCTCCAAATAGGAAAAATAACTTCTGATTCATAATCTAACCAGCAAAAGAGTTGAAGATTGTAACTTCAGCCAAACTCCTTAAAGAAAAGAAAACATAAAAAGAGGTCAAACTCAACTTACCCAATTCCATATGATTGATTGGCTGGTCTGAATGCTCTGGATGAGGATGTCAAGCCTCCATGTCTGTTGCATCCAAAGTTCTTTCTATCTAGAAATAGCGAAAGGGAAGGCATCGGCTCCCCAAATCTGGACCATATGGAATGTGTCAGAACAACTCAACTTCCCTTTATGATCAAGCACAACAAGCATAGGTTTGCTTCCAAACTGCCACTTATTCTTCACGAACTTAACCACCACCGTATGCA
>JANZLC010000201.1:31593186-31604640 GCA_026413385.1 Erythroxylum gracilipes | reverse complement strand
GATAAAATAGGGTTACGTCGGAATACGAATAAGGATAAGAATCTGATTAAATATTTGAGATTTATAAAAAGATGTTTTCGAATGGTTTTAAGATAAATAGGAAGATGAAAAAAAAAATATATCGAAGTTTTCAGATTAGCCAAGTTTCCAACGCGATTTCAGATTAAGTAGTTGGGTTCTGGAAACGGGATCCAACAGGTTCACTAGGAAGTAGTGAAATAGATTTTGGGATACTTGAGAGGTACGTCAAAGTGAAGTTTACGTTTTGATGATCGTGAGCTAACTCTAGAAGGTTATATGGATACAAATATGACTGGAGATCTTGATGGAAGAAAATCCACTCAGGTTTTTTGTTTAAGTTATAAGGGGAGCTATCTCATAGCAATCCAAGTTACATAAGTTTGTGGCTTTGTCTACAACTAAAGTATAGTATGTAATTGTAGTGGAAGCTTGTAAGGAGATGCTCTGGCAAAAAAAGTTCCTTCAAGAGTTGGATGTAAAGCAAAAGGACTATTTAGTATTTTGTGATAGTGAAAGTGTTATTAACTTGGGCAAAATTATTATGTATCATTCCCAAACAAAACATATAGATGTCAGATATCATTTGTTGAGATTCATGTTTGAGGAGCAATAATTGATGTTGAAGAAGATTCATACGAACATAAATGATGTTAATATGTTGACTAAAGCAATTCTCAGAAGCAAGTATGAATTATACAGTAATCTTGTTTGGATGTCTCTTAAGTATATGTTAAAGCATAACATGTCTTCTCGATAATAGGGTTAAAGGGGGAGATTGTTGTGTATCCAACACTATTTTGAGATTTTGTGATAATCGTAGAAGCTTTATAGTTCGTAGGAATGAAAAATGAGTAAAGTCAAGGCATATAGTGGATGGAATAACGTTTTTGGATGATCGTGTAGGATGTACAAGCTCATATCCTCTACTTACATGGCCGTGTAAGTCAACCGTATAAGTCTTTGAAACTATATGAAGAAGGACATAAAAGGTTGAAGACATACACGGTCGTATACACAGTATATGTTCATAACATACATGACAGTGTGTGACGACTGTTTAGCTCTTTGTAATAGTGTATATCTACAACTAAGGCAGTACTAGAAAAGACATGGTCACTTACATAGTCGTGTATGGGACCATATATGGTGTAGAAAAACATATTATGTGATATAAAAGATAAAAATATGTAGGTTTTGTATGAGAGTGCAGCAAAATGTCCAAAAGTGAGGAAAACAAAGAAAGAGCAAGTAGTATAATATTCTTATCCCTTTTTGATTGTTTTTGGGATTGGTTGGGAGTTTATTAATTGATAATCAACTTTGGTTTCAGTTTTGAAACTTGGTGAGACAACTTGTAATTGTGAAATAAGATATTGTTAGGAATTTACTACTATTCTGTAGTTCTTTCAAACACAAGACTGAATCTATTGTTCTACAAGCACAAGAACTGATAAAGACTTTTAATATTTTGCAGGTATGTAATGTGAAGAAAAAAAAGAAGACAAGATTTACTTGGTTCGATAGTTTAAAACTATCTACATCCAAGGTTCCCACATGCAGTGGTGAATTTTTCACTAATTTGAAGAAGGAGAAGAAGAAAACCGATACAGAGATAAAGTGTATTTTCTACACTTGCAAAGAGTTTTTCCCAAAACTCTCCTAGTACCTACACGTGTACTCTAGCACTCTCTGAACTTTTTCTCACTCTTTTTTCACTCTCAAAGATTGAATACAATGAAGATGTTAAATTGAAGTTTCTGTAAAATGTGTGTTCTGCCACTGTCTGAAGTCTCTGTGTTGTTTTTATAGCTGAAGAAGAAGATGTATTCGGATGCTTCATGACACCATTGACATGTGCCTCACGTGAGTGTTTAATGACTCCATATGTTGTGCGTTTTGGGTCTGTCATTTAAATGCTTCTGAAGTGCTGCAGTGTTGGGCGTTTTATGTTGATAATGTTGCATTTTTTTATCTTCTAAATATTTAACCATAACAGTGTATTAAACATTGACTTGAAACGACTGCATATTGTGTTATACTCCCAACATGCATAAAAAGACTGTGTATTATCTTTAAAGACTTTAGGCATGTATGTAAGCTTTGTTTCCACGTGTGTAGGCTTTAGCTTTTTATCTTCAACTAACAGATGCTTCTTCTTCTCTCTTCGGCAGCTCTTCAGACACAGGCATATGTTTCTTCTGTTCTTCATTCTTCTTGCATTCTTGTAGTATCTGTGTTGAGATGTTGGAGTATTCATGTTTTGTCACAAATTTCCCTCCTACTCTATCATCTTTAGCTCAGATCTAAAACACCCGAGAGAGTTAGAAAAAACCCGAATAGTTTCCAAAAACTTTGTGAAATCTGATGAAATCAACTTTGATTTCATGTGGCTTCCCTTCTATTTGATCAATCGTAGCTCGAACTGAAAAAAAAACTAAGAAAAAATCCCCAAATCCGAAAACCCTAATTTCCACCCCCTTCGTGAGATCTGACAACACTGCCTTCGGAATCATGGGGCTTCATTAATCTGTAAGTATTCCCTACAGAAAATGAATTTCTTTTTAGTTAAAACTTTTGTCCCTAAGTCTGATGGATTCCTTTCTCCTGTGATCTTCTCCTAGTTGAAAATCCCCTTGGTGATTTGATCCCTTACAAAGTGCAGACGCACATCAATGTGCTTGGATCTCTCATGGAGGACTGGATCCTGACTAAGATACCAAGCACTCTGACTGTCCGTGTATAAAATTAGTGTTGTGATGTCTATGTTGATTTCCTTAATTATACCTGATAGCCATGCTAGCTCCTTTACTCCTTTTGTAATTGTATAATATTCTGCTTCTGTGGTAGATAGGCTTACAACTGATTGCTGTTGTGATTTTCAGCTGATTGTGTTTGCTGATATTGTGAAAACATATGCTGAAATTAACTTTCTTGAGTCCTTATCTGCTGCATAGTCTGCATCCACATAACCACATAAAGACATATATTTGCATTTTGTTAGTTCTATTTTAGAAAAACATAAACTATAGTTAATTGTTCCAGATATGTATCTGAGAACACCCTTGAGCCCTTGCCAGTGTTATAATCCTGGATTGGCCATGAATTTACTTAGGATACTAATAGTATAGGCTAAGTCAGGCCTTGCGCATAACATAAGGTACATTAAACTTCCAACACCTACATCATAGGGGTAGTGAGCCATTGCCTTCTTTTCTTCTTCTGTCTTAGGTCACTTGTCAGAAACCATCTGCAAGTGTGAACCTAATGGAACTGAAGTAGGTTTGGCTTGCTCTATATTAAATTGAGCTACGATCTTTCGGATGTAATTTCTTTAGACAAGCCATAGCTTTCCTTCCCTCCTCTTTCTAATAATCTGTATTCCTAGAAGCTTCTATGCGTCTCCTAGGTCCTTCATTTCAAAATGAGAGCATAATTCTGCCTTAACCTCTTGAATTTTATTGAAGTCCTTCCCTGTGATGATTAGATCATCTACATAGACCAACATAAACACTGCTTTAGCCATTCCTAGATCTTTATAATATAAGCAGTAATCATATGAGCTTCGAATGAAGTTCATACTAGCAGCAACCTTATGGAACTTCTTGTTCCATTGTCTAGGGGCTTGCTTGAGCCCATAAAGGGATTTTTGCAATAGGCAAACATGGTCCAGCTTGTTTTTGTCCTCAAAACCGATTGGTTGCTTCATATATATGGTCTCTTCTAGCTTTCCATATAGGAAAGTTGTCTTAACATCCTTTTGATGGATTTCCCAATCATATAAAGTTACTAGAAATAACAAAAGCCTAATTGTCTTGAATTTAACTACTGGAGAGAATATCTCCTTGTAGTCTATCCCTTCCTTTTGCCTAAACCCCTTAGCTACAAGCCTAGCCTTATAAATCCTAGGTTCTGCTTCTGTTACACCTTCTTTCAATTTGAACAACCACTTATTCTCAATTAATTTGGCTTTGTAAGGTCTAGGTACTAAAGTCCAAGTGTTATTCTTCATTAATGAAGAGTATTCCTTCTCACAAGCTTCTTTCCAATTTTTAGCATCCTTGCTTCTCAAGGCTTCATCACAGGTTTTAGGTGCCTTATTTTCTACATTTTCAGCCATGAAACATGCAAATTCAACCATATCTAATTTAGTGTACCTTCTGTTAGGTATGTTAATTCTTGGTTGCCTATCCCTTGTGAATTGGTAGCCTTGTAGGTTCTCTTGAATGTCATCCGTAGGTGGGTTTAAGGCTTCTCCTTCGCCCTCAACTTCTGCCTCTTCCCTCTTTCTTCATACTGTGCTATGCCCTCTAGAGGCTCCACAGTTTCTGATTGTGTAGCACCACCTTCTTCTGATTCTGGTGGTACGTAAAACTGGGCTGAATAGATAGATGCCCCTAAATTCTCCTGAATTTCACTATGGAGGTCATAATTTTGTGAATTCTTATTCAGTAGAGGGAATTCATCTTCTTTAAAGATGACATCTCTGCTTTATGATTGTTTTGTATGCTCTCTTTTGGAGCAGTAGGAGTTATAGCCCTTTATACCTTTTAGATATCCTAGAAACACTCTCTTGACTGCTCTAGGCTCTAATTTTCCCTCTTTCTGATGTGCATAGGCTACACATCTGAAAGTCCTAAGGTGTGTGAGCTTCAGCTTCTTACCACTCCAAATTTCTTGAGGAGTCTTGTAGTCATTAGCAAAAGTTGGAAGCTTATTAATTAAGTAGGATGTTGTCTTAATAGTCTCCCCCCGTAGGGAATGAGAGCAACTCGATAAGAGAAGCATGCATCTAGTCTTTTCTAAAAGGTTTCAATTCAATCTTTCAGCTACTCTATTTTGCTGTGGAGTAGCTCTAACAATCTTATGCCTAAGAATCCCATTTTTGCTATAGTATTCCTCAAATTCCTTATTGGAATACTCCAACCCATTATCAATTCTTAGGCATTTTAATTTCCTCCCAGTTTGATTCTCCATAAGAGTATGCCACCTTATGAAAGTCTCTAAAGCTTCATCCTTCCTCTTTATCGGGTAAACCCAACATTTCCTAGATTTGTCATCAATTATGGACATGAAATACACATTTCATCCTGCTGTGGGGACTTGAGATGGACCCCAGAGATCACTGTGAGCATACTCCATGATCTCTGTAGCTCTCTTTGCTCCCTTTTGAAATGCTGACCTGTGGTGCTTTCCTGGCACACAGGATTCACAAAATTCTAACTTTTGTAGGTTTCCTTCAAGAATTAGTCCTTGCCTAGAGAGATGGAGCAGGCTTTTGTTTCCTGCATGACCCAACCTAGCATGCCATTGCTTGGTTGGTTCAAGGTTTCCTGTTTCTGAAATCTGATTAATTTCAGTTGTGCCTATTACATAATATAGGCTACCTCTTTCTACTCCTCTGATGATGACTTTCCCATCCCTTAGGATTTCTCTAAGTCCATCTTTAGATCTAATCTGAAAGCCTTGCTTATCAAACAAGCTTTCCGAGATCAGATTTCTCCTTATTCCAGGCACAATTTGACATTGCTTAGGATCCTTCTTTTTCCATCAAACATGTTGATGGAAACACTTCCTATGCCCTCTATCCTTTGCTACCTAGAATCTGTCATTTTAACCTTGGCAGTGACTAGTTCAAATGTAGTGAACCAGTCCCTATGAGGAGTAACATGCATAGTAGACCGTGAATCAAATATCCACTATTTACTAAGGTCCTCATAATCCTCAGTTACAGCCAATATTTCATCTTCATTGGAATCTTCAGGTTTTTCAACATTTCCTGAAATTCCACTTTTAGCTACCTTATCCCTCTTCTTTTTCCTACAATCCCTTTGTAAAATGTCCTTCCTTATCACAATAGAAGCATGTCTTAGCTTTACCCTTTTTCTTCTTTTCATTTTCTCCTTCCTCAGGGTGTTTCTCTTTCCCACTTCCCTTTTTCCACTTTCCTTTCTTGCTTTTTTTCTTATGAGCTTTCTTCTCATAGTTATTCCCTACAAACATCACTTCAGCCTCCTTCTTAAATGAATGCACTTCAATTATTTCTTCCATAAGAGAATCTAAAACTCTTTTAACCGTAAGTGATTCTCCACTAGCATGCTTAATTACCTTCTTGAATGCATTAAATTCAAGAGGCAATACCTTTAGGATTACTACAGCTTGATGTTCCTCACTTATTTTCTCATCTGTAGCTTCTAAATCTTGTACTAGCTTGAAGAAATAATCTAGGTTATCATCTAAGGATACTGAAGTGTTCATTTTGTAGTTTACAAGGTTGTGGAGAAGTGTCATCTTGTTAGGAAGACACTTTTTGGCATACAATTCATCAAGTTTCAACCATAGCTTCTATGCAGTCTTACAATTATGCACTTTTCTTATCACTGTTGGTGATAAGTGAAGCATTAACTTGCAATGTGCAAGTGTTTGCATTTTCAGCTTCTTTATAAGGTCAGTTTCAAGGTCATATTCATCATATATTGCACCATAGCAGTCATAGGATTTAAAAAGAGCTTGCATCTGGAGTTTCCAGATGGTAAAGTCTTCTTTACCAGAAAATATGTCCATTTCCTTGCATACCATGCTTGCTGTAAAATAAAGAATCTAAAGACTTTTACTTACTGACTTTCTTGATGAATCTTTAATGCTTGAAGTGTCCAAGGAAAGGCCCAGGAGGTCTTGAATGCTCTAATACCACTTTCTATTAGGTTTTCTACTGATATTCTGCTATTCTTTAAACAGAAACCTGACAAAGATTGTTAATCTTGCAGAAATGGAAATGCAGAAAAATAAGAAGACAAGAGTATTTTACTTGATTCGATAGTCAAGAGCTATCTACATCCAAGGTTCCCACTTGTTAATGGTGGAGAAATTTCACTATTGCAAAGGAAAGTGAAGAACAAGATACAAATATTGAGTGTTCTTTGAACACCTGCAACAAGAGCCTCTCAAACTCACCAGTACCCAAAACAGGTTGGTACTCTAGCACTCTTTGATCTTTTTCCCTTACGCTAATTTTTTGCACTCTCAAAGATTGAAATTACAAGTGAATGAAGACTGAAATTTTCTGTGTTGCGTTGCTTTGTGTCTGAAGCTTCTGCCTTGCCTTTTATATCTGAAGAAATGAAGAAGATGGTCTTCGGATGTGGTGGCTTGAATCAGACCATCATCATGTGCACTCCACGTGAGTGTTTAATAAACTCCTTCATATGCTATGTGTATTGTGTTGTTCTCTGTTGCGTTTAGTTGCCTCCTAATGTATGTAATTGGACAGTGAAATATTTAATGCTTTAGGCTTGTATTGAACGACTCCGTATAGACCACTCAACTCATGACTTGTGCATTGTCATGTGGGGTTGTCTTATTTCAATCACTTTGTCTCTACTGTAAGAAGCTTCGATAAGTTCTCATCTTCTCTCTTCGTATTTCTTCAGATACCATCACACACACTTGCTTTTGTTCTTCATTTTTCTTGCATTCTTGTAGCATCTGAGTTGAAGTTGTTTTGAGTATGAGTGATTTCTGTCACAATCTCTTTAATTTCTTACCTATTTTAGTTGGCTTCATCCTTATGCAAAGAACATCAAACTCCTTCAAGTACTTACAAGGATCTTCTCTCAATGTGCCTCGAAAAATGGGTAACAAGTGAATCATTTCCGACTTCAACTCAAAAGTGTTATTATCACCCAAATTCGAAAAATTTATGTAGTGAGATTGTTGCAAAAAAACTATGTTTTTTAACAGTTTTACTAACAGAAAATCAATTTTCGTCGCTAATTTATTACGAATTTTTTTTGTCTGTAATTTGTGATTTTCTTACAGTGAAGTGTCCATAAGCTTCGTACAGTTCTCTTGGTAATATCTTATGACATAGTTTTGCGCATGTTAATTTACTGCTTCCATTTTCACGTAAGTGTCTCTGGAGATTTTTAATTTGTTGAATTTATGGTGTTTCAAAATATACTTTGGTAATATTATAAGGTATATATTTCGTTGACGGTGCTTATGACGGAGAGAGATGTATGGTTCATATTCGACATTTTGGACGTAACTTAAAGTCGCTCTTTGATCTTAATTATTGTGATTGTGTGTAACTGTAGTTAGCTTCAACAGACGTATTACCGAAAATAAACATTTTCCGAATTACTTCAGTTCAACTGGAAGTTTATTCAAACCATTTATTTCTCCTTTCCTATACTGTTCAAGAATTTAATGTTTATATAAGGTTTTACAATTTTACCTTATTTTTTGGTAACACTTTGAATGTACATATATTTTGAGTCTATTTGGTTTATATCTGTTAGTACGTTTGTTGCTCTAGATAAATTAAAAAAAAACTTATGGAATAGAGGATTAAACTTAACTATGAGATCGTAAATAAGTATTGTCCAAAAGCCATGGAGGATGAGCTACATACTACACAACCAAACAATTTGTTCAAGTTAAGACATGCCAGTGCTCTTGTCCCCTGTGCCATTTCCGAACTGACAAGATTCAAGAACAAAGGCATACATTGGATTGGTCACTATGGCAACTTCACATCTTTGTACCCCAAAATTCCCTAAAAGCCGTTGAAAACATCAAGACCTCAACCCATCTTAAGAAAAGAGAGGATGGCTAGTGTTGGACGCGTCATCTCATGTCATACTAGTAAACAAAGGAAGTTCACGCGAAAAGTTTACCCTAAAACACAAAATTTGCCCGATGTGTCAAGCCGTGAGGGTTTCTTTGCTATCCAAAGTCCAAACGCAAATTTAGGCATACGCGCTAACCCAGAGACCAGTCGTCGAAAAGTAGAAAAGAGATTCTAATCCTGATTGGCTCTCAAGTCTTTGCTCTTCGCACCTACCAATAGAAAAGAGATACTAATTCTGATTGGCTCTCAAGTCTTTGCTCTTCGCACCTACCAATAGAAAAGAGATACTAATTCTGATTGGCTCTCAAATTTTTGCTATTCGCACCTACCAAAAGAAAGTTTCGCTGCGATGTTCCCCTCTCCTCCACGTACAACTATTTCTACTACCTACTGGAACCTCCCCTACAGTTGGGCTCTGCGCATTTCACCAGTCGACTATAGATCAGATCTTTACCGATCTTCCCATTTTCTTCCATCGAGTTAAGAAATGTGGGGATTTAGGCGGGTCACTGTCAGTCAGCCGATTCCCAATTTCTTCCATCAAGTTAAGTTTTTTCTTTTTTCATTCCACGTATATTTCCGTCACGGTCAGAACACTATCATCACCGATGTGCTGAACCTCGTAATGGCTAATGTAAGGCCTTGTAGTATTCGATAGTATTTGTAGCAATTCTTGGTGACAATCTGGGTGCTTGTTGAAGTATGAATATTGTCGTCAGGGATACTTCTTTTGTCTCAAATTAGCATTGTAGGGGTTCAACAATTTAGGATGATAGTAAGTTAAGGTTTTGAGTCGCTTCTTTAACTGAACTGAGGAAATTTTCTTTTTTCCTACGAAAGTAGTAATCCCAATTAGCTTGTAGATGATGACTAGTTGGTTAGACTTCTATTATCAGATAAAGCAACTCAATTCTTGTTGGTAGGTTCTGCAGATATAATTTGTTTTAATCCTGGGGAACTGAACGAGTGTACGGATGGCTTTGTTCCGGAAAACTTTCTTGTATGTGGAGTCTTTCGCGGTATTTACGGTGGAATCATCCACGGAAGGAAGGAGAAGAATGTGAAAGGCCTGCAAGTGCCGACATCAAAACGAGGATTCTGTGGGAAGTAAGCAAAAAGAAGAGTCTTTTTTAATGGACTAAAAGAGGATGTAGGACAAATTCACGTGCGCTGTTACATCTGTCTCGGCCCTTTCTTTGCTAGGGTGGGGGGTGTACTCCGCTTCTTCTTCTAGGTCGTAGAAGGGTTCATTAGTCATCAAAATATAATTAAACTGGTAGGACATAGCGAAACAACCGACAAGTTTTATCTTACTATCCACCAATGCAAAGTGAAAGTGTCATAAGTAAATTGCTAGGAAATGTCTAAGAACATGCAAGAGCCTCCTTTGCCTGGGAACGTATCTTCTTCCCATTTTTCCTGTCCTATTCAAACGGTGAATTTCAACCATTTATGACACTTTCATATTACGACTCCTATATAAATAGATGGCTAACAGAGTAAAGACAGAAAAAAATAGACAAAGAATACTGTCTGAGAGCCTTTGCCTCGTCACTTCCTACTCATATTTCGACGTTTATGTGTGTTGGACCTCTTTTCCTCTGTTAATTAATAACTGCCACTCCACTTTCTGTTCCGTAGTCTGAAAATTTTGACCAGAAAGAAAAAGGTGTACTTAAATTGAAAGTTTCAAGTTAGCTTTGTTTAATCAGAATGAATGTTTTAAGTGAAGGTTGGATTCTAAATCATTAGCCTGGTAACTGCTCCCCTTTTCTTTTTCTTTGCCGTCGCTGTGTCCGACACTCCGACTGTCTCCGAATCATTTCATAATATTACATATTATCATGATATCATTGATATTACATTAGTTCTTTTTTCTCTGGTTTTATCTTAATAACTGAAAACATGTTCATGATGCATGGCAATTTTATATTTCATTTGTAAAACATTCTTTTGTTAAGAACCTTTCTCATGGATAAACTCAATATATTATGAGATTATCTTAATTAATAACTCTTATTCTTATATGCCTTGGTAAGTCATTTACTAAATTTTGAGATGCATTTGATTAAGAAGTCCTTAAATATGGAATTCTTGATTGTAATTAATATGTATAGTCCCTTTATTTTTAGTAACCTAAAAGGCTGATTTTGCTTAAGCTGTTGTATGAGGCCAATTTAATCGGTTTTATATATTTACTAACACATCTCATCAAGTGAAAGCCTTTGAGCTTGAAATTTGCACAAGTTCATTCTACCTTATGCTGAATAACAAGTGAGTGGTAGGATTTGAACTCACAATCACTTGATCACAAACGTTCTGATACTATGTTAAATAACCATTTCACCACAATAGCTTAAGCTGCTGTGTGAGACCAATTTAATTGGTTTTATATATTTACTAACAGAAACATCATTCGGTATCTATAAAGTATTAATAAAAATATATTATTTTTAAAATAAATAATTTAAAAATTATTATTTATAAACTAATATTTATTATATATATATTTAATTAGTAAATCAAATTTTATTTGAAAATTATATATTTTAAAAAGGTTTTTTAATTTAATTATATTTATTAATAATTATTAAATTAAATTAAGATATTTGTAATTTTAGTAATAATTAATTTTAATTAATTTAATATATAATATATTTAATTGATAGTAAATTAAATAATATATGTTTTTGTTTTATATTTCAATTTTACTTAATTGTTTTCTTATCACGAACTCTTATTGGAAATTATAATAATTTGAGAGTTAAAAATATTTATTGTTTTTAATATATTTAATTGATAGT
>JANZLC010000201.1:31454461-31470188 GCA_026413385.1 Erythroxylum gracilipes | reverse complement strand
TCTGAATTATTGAAGTGCTTTTTGTGTATGAATTGATGGTATTTAGACATGTGTGGGATTTTATGGCAAAAGAGAAAAAAGATTGTTTTAAATGATGAGATTTGAGATATGATAGAATTTGAAGAATTAAATGGATTGAGGAATTGGAATTGATGAATTTCAAACGGGACATTGAATTGTTTTGAATGATATTGAATTAATATATATATATATATATATATATTGATTTGCAATTGGGTTTAGACCTAATTGTCTAAGCGGATTGAGATAGATTGGTTCATCTTTATAGTTTTTCAACGCGTTTTTTTTCTAAAGTATGCGTTTTCGAATATCAGAGTTAAGTGTTTTGCCCTTAAGTGTTTTGTTTTCTTCGATTCCTTCGCTTTCTTTGATTCCACGCGCTTTCAATTTGAAGCTTTTTTATTTCTTTGGTTTTGCCCACTTTCGCTTTATGATCCGTTCTTTCGCTTTCACCCGTGTTTATTTTTTGATTAGTTTCGAGTGGTTGGGTTCCGGAAGCAAGTGGGACCCAACAACTTGGGTGCAAGAAAATTCATCATTAAATGGAAGAGATGAACTTGAGACAATTTTGGAGATTGGAGCTGCATTGTAGTGGCAATCGATTACAAAAACGTTGATGCCCAACAATGTACTTGAAGTTCTGTTTTGCCATTTGGAGAAAACTAAGCAATTATCTTATGTGGAGCTGTCCTGAAATAGCTCCAAGCTACTGCCTTCGGTGATTCAACCACCCATATTGGAGCTGAAGAGTTTGCCTAACCATCTTAAATATATATTTTTGGGTAAGCAAGATACTTTATCTATTATCTCCTCAAATAAACTCACTCTTTTATAAGAAATTCAATTGATTCAGGTATTAAGACAACACAAAGAAGCCTTCGGATGGATAGTGGTTGATTTAAAAGGCATTATTCCCACCATTTGTATGCACCGAATATTGATGGAAGATGAAGCCAAGGAGGTAAGGCAACCCTAATGTCGTTTGAATCCACCCATGATGGGAGTGGCGAAAAAGGAAAATTTGAAGCTTCTTGATGCTAGAATTATTTATCCCATTTCAGATAGCAATTAGGTAAGTCCGGTCCAGGTAGTTCCAAAAAAAAATGGGATAACTATAATAGAAAATAGTGATGGTGAGTTAATACCCACTTGTGTTCAAAACGGGTGGAAAGTTTGCATAGATTATAGGAAGCTAAATTCGGTTAGTAAAAAAGATCATTTTTCACTTCTGTTTATTGATCAAATGCTTAAAAGACTTATAGGTAAATCTCACTATTACTGTTTAGATGGTTATTCAAGTTATCGCTAGATTTTGGTTGCACCAAAGGACCAAGAGAAAACAAATTTCACATGTTCATTCGGCACCTTTGCCTACCAAAGAATGCCATTTAGGTCGTGTAACGCACCAGCGACATTTCAAAGGTGTATGGTAAGTATTTTCTCTAATCTTATGGAAGGTTGTATGGAAGTTTTCATGGATGACTTTACGGTTTATGGAGAATCTTTTGAAACATGTATTATCAACCTTGAGAAAGTGCTTAAATGTTGCATTGAGACTAATTTGGTTTTAAATTATGAAAAATGTCATTTTATGGTTGATCAAGATATAATTTTAGGCTATACAATCTCTTCTAAAGGAATCGAGGTCGATAAGGCTAAGATAGATGTTATCAAATCTTTACCTTACCCCACGACTATGCGGGAAGTTCGTTCTTTTCTTGGTCATGTAAGATTCTATCGGCAGTTTATCAAAGATTTTTTGAAGATTACGCAACCTATGTGTAGACTACTCCAAAAAGACGTGAAATTTGATTTTGGCAAGATTGCATTTCATGAACTAAAGGGACGACTCACTACAAACCCAATAATTCAACCACCAAAGTGGCACATTCCCTTCGAATTAATGTGCGATGACTCGGATTATACAGTTGGAGTAGTTTTGGGCCAAAAAGTGGACAAAGTACCTCATGTCATTTACTATGCCTCCATGACACTTAACGATGCTCATAAGAATTATTCCACAACAGAGAAAGAATTTTTGGCTGTGTTTTTTGGGTTGGAAAAATTTTGGTCATACCTTTGGGTACATGGGTGATCATTTATTCAGACTATGCAGCTCTGAAACATTTGGTGACTAAGAAAGAAGCAAAACTAAGGTTGATTCGGTGGATCTTACTCCTATAAGAATTTGAGTTAGAAATACGCAACAAGAAGCAAGCAAAAAATTTGGTGGCAGATCATCTCAGTCAGATCACTCCAACCAATACATCTGACGTTCTCCAAGATGAATTTCTGGATAAAAGTCTCTTTGCAATCCAATAGGTAATTCCATGCTATGCTGACATAGTAAACTTCTTGGTGACTAAGTCCTTATCTAATGATTTATCTAGAGCTGAAAAGGCTAAAATTAAACGAGAAGCTAAATATTACATATAGGATGAATCTCATCTTTGGAAATTTTGTGTTGATCAAATTATTAAAAGCTGTGTTGCAAAAGATGAAATTCCTTCCATATTAAAATTTTTCCCATCTATGTGTGGGGGATACTTTGGACCCAAAAGAACAACTCGTAAAATTCTTGAATATGGTTTATTTTGGCCCAAATTATTTTATGATACTTACATGTTTTGTAAGTCTTGTGATCATTTCCAAAGAACAGGTATTCTAGGACGAAGAGATCAAATGCCACTTACAAATATCCTAGTATATGAAATTTTTGATAATTGCGGAATTAACTTCATGTGTCCTTTTCCTTCATCTTTTGGTAAGACTTATATCATTCTAGCCATGGATTATGTGTCAAAGTGGATAGAAGCGAAAGCTACTCTTACAGATGATGCTAAGGTTGCAGTCAATTTTGTCAAATTTAACATTTTTGTCAGGTATGGAATACCTGACGCTATGATTAGCGACAGGGGAACTCATTTCTGCAATAAAATTATTGGAGAATTGATGAAGAAATATGGTGTCTCACATCGTATTTCGACTGCATACTATCCACAAACGAGTAGACAAGCTGAAGTCTCCAACTAGGAAATCAAATCAATTTTGAAAAAAGTGGTGAATCCGAACATAAAAGATTAGAGCTTACACTTGGATGATGCCTTGTGGGTGTATCGAACTGCTTACAAAACTCTAATAGGCATGTCGCCGTGTAGGTTAGTTTTCAGTAAACCTTGTCATTTGCCTGTAGAAATAGAATATAAAGCCTACTGGGCTACGAAACAGTCAAACATGGATTTGGTAGAGGCTAGTAACAATAAGAAGTTGCAATTGCAAGAGTTAGAAGAGATCCGTAATGAAGCTTATAAAAATGTGAAAATTTATAAGGAAAAAACTAAAGCTTTTCATGATAAAATGATTCTTAGGAAGCAATTTTCAGTAGGACAAAAAGTTCTTCTTTATCATTCAAAGCTTAAGTTATTTTTAGTAAAATTACGATCTTGCTAGCTCAGACCATTTATTGTTACTCATGTATTTTCTTATGGTTCGGTAGAAATTAAAAGTTTAGACACTTCTATGGTGTTTAAGGTCAATGGATACTGTCTGAAACCATACTATGAGAACTCTCTAGTCGAGAATGTGGAAGAGATAGAGCTGATAACCCCAATCTGTCTCTGATTAGGTTAGTTGATGAACACATCCAGCTAACGACTTAAAAGAAGCGCATTTGAGGGCACCCCAAAAGTTTCATGTTCAATTTTATTTCTATTTTTCAGTATTTCTCAATTTTAAATTTGTTTGTTTCAGTTTTCAATTTTATTCCATTCCCTTTAGTATTCTCACTTGTTAATGTTTTCAATTCTAGTTTAATTATAATTTTTTTAAAAAAAATCCCTTTCCACCACCCACTGACATTTTACCGCCCAACACATTTTCACCTTTACACTTTCATTCATCTCTTACTCTTACCTTCATTTACACAACATTTCACTTCTTTTCAACTGTCAGAGGACAACCAAAGATTTCAACAACTAAGCCAACACAAAATCTACCCCTGTAAGTATATTTTGATCGACACTCTTGAAGCTTTACAAATTCGTAATTCTTTTGAGTAATTGATTAGACAAATTTGTTGCAATGTGTTTGTTAAAGTTGACTGTCCTACTTATGTTGAATTAACAAAAGAATTTTATAGCACCTTTCAATTTAATTCTCATGAAGAATTAGACTTGTTTACTGAAGGAATTGTTGAATTTGGACTTATGGGAAAGGAATTTGAATTATTTGTTGCCGAATTTAACGTGGATATGGGTTTTATATCAGCTGATGATGTTAAAAATGAATCATTTGTAAGTTTCCGCTATGTTTATCATAGTGATTTTCATGCATCTAAATTGTGGACTCAATGGTCTGTCGACCCTCAGCCATATAATGCCAGTGCATCTAATAGTTCATATTAAAAATCCTATTTTCAAAATCATACATCAACTCTTAACGTACAATTTTTAGGGTGTCGGGATTTTGAGGATACACTTTCTAAGGCTGAATTTTATTTTTTGTGGTGTATGGACAAACAAATTCCTGTTAATTTGGGTTTTTAGTTTTTGACGCAATTTCAATATGTGTTAAACAAGAAATCCAAACCGTTAATATTAGGGTCCTATATCACTCAATTGGCCGTTAATTTGAATTTATTGGATCCTAAAAATACTAACATGATTGTGGCTTGTGCTATAGAACCTTTGGATATGGAATGTTTGTGCAGAATGGGAATCGTTAATATGAGTTATGGGAGGATATCCTTCACTAATTTGAGTCTAGCTATCCATTCTAACCCACATCCAGCCACAAAAAGTCGAGTTGTCCCAGATACACCGAGTAGTAGCCAACCTCCCCAAGCTAATTTGGATGCTTGTTTAGTTCAACTTGAACGCCAGATGCATCGAATGGAGAACAATTTGATAGCATATTAGGCACAACAAGGATTCCAACCTCCTGACCCACCAATCCCATTAATTCGATGATCAACTTACAGAAAAGCTTTCTTTTCTCTCCTCTTTTCTATTTTAGCTTCTTTTACTTTATGTCAATACATTGGGGGTAATGTATGGATTAGGTGTGGGGGTGGGGTATGTTCCATATAACTGATAGTTAGGAATCTTTGTTGAAAATTTTGGAATGATTATTGACTTGTTTGCAATTGATTAGCCAACTTTGAGACTTTCTAGACTTCCATTTTTAATGACTTAAGTAGTGAGCATAACTTGAGTTAAATTTATTTTTAGGACAATATATGCCACTTAGTTAAGAAATACAAGTGTATTCACTTAGTCAAGGTTTGACAATCATATGATTAAATATGGTGTATAATTATGGTGAAATGCATTAACCTGTAAGTTTTTGGGCCTAAAAGATTGAAACATCTATATCAATCTAAGGTGAATTTTTCTCTAGAACTTGCTTGGAATCGACTTCAGATCACATCTATACATGCATGCACAAAAAAGATAAAGGCCATCTTTGTTTTAACTCTTTAGCTTAAAAAGCCAACCCAATTCAATATCCTTTGTTAAACCTTTTGAGTTGAACCCTTTTTCTTGATAAACCCATAATAAACAACTAAAACCTCCCATATCTTCAACCATCATAAATGTAAGTAGGCATTCTAACCACAATTTATTTCAAACTTATTTGGAGAGATATGGGAAGCAAGGAAAAGAAAAAGATGAAAGGAAATTGAAGAGATTGAGATTTCAATTACGTGTTGTAATGTTGTCTTTAAATATCAGTACATTGATAAATAATAATAATAATAATACACCAGTGAAAAACAAGTTATGGAATGTAATCTATCTCTACAGAATGATGTTGTTGACTCCTTTGTGATTGAAATTATGTCTCCACAAGTGGTTAGTTGTTTTGCTTTGTCCTTTCCGTTTATCAATCCTTACCTTACGTATAGCCCAATACAACCTTGAATAAAGCCTTTTTGATTTGTGCATGTTTGTATTTTAACTGGTGAAAAGTTGGTGAAAAAGCAAGCATATGGTAGAATATTTGCATTAGAAGAATTTGAGTGAAATACTGAACCAATAAACACTTGAGTGATTTGAGTAAAATCCAATCCGTAAGAGTTTGCTATAATTATATGCTAGTTTTTGACATATGATTGCCTTAAATTGACTATGTGTATATTTACCTCAATGATTAACTCTAGAATATTCATTGATTACAAAATTGTTTAACTCTTGAAGTGTGCACTATTTACTGTTGTGAGACTTGGAATAAAGAAAGTTGATTAGTTAGCCAATTGATTGCAAATGTAGTTTGTCGAGGATGAGTAAAAGATTGGTGTGGGGGAATTTGATAAGTTTCTTTTTTTTCTAATTTTGGATATAAATCTCTTTAATGTATTGAAGTTCTTATTTAAAATTAATGGACTTGTTTCTTAATTGTTTTCAAATGATTTTAACACATGGGAGATGAATTTGAATCAAAAAAAATTGAGGAAAGCAAAGGCAATTCAAATTCCCAACTGGCAGAAAAGTTTTTGACTAAGCGTGAGCACGTGTAAAGGGAAAGTATCTTGTAGAGTCTGATTTGAAAACAGATTCGATACACTTAGGATTTTAATTATTTTGGGAATCAAGTTGTTGTCTTTATGTGGGGATCTGCTACTTGATTTGGAGAAGAGATGTATCTAAATAAAATAAAGATAAGAGGGAAGACAAAAAACCCTTCTAGACATATCATCTTTTCACATTTTTTCTTCTGTTTTGGGTTTTCTTACGAGTTTTCGATTTTTGTGAAAAAATTGCAGAGATGGAGACAATATGTCCTGCTACTTTTCTATTGGGTTTTACATCTATTATGAGTAGCTAAATATTTCTTCTTGATTAAAGGGAACCAACGTTATCATCTAGTATGTGTGAGATTTTTTGAATAAAGTTTATTTCGTTGATGAATATTACGTGTCTTTCGTATTGTTTTTTATGATTGAATTGATTGACCTCTAGGGTGCGCAACTAGGAATTGATTGATTTAATTTATAGCTAGATTAGTAGGATTTAACGTTCAGTTTTCATAATCCAAAGTAGCAATTAGGATTACCATCTTTACGTTATGGATTGGAAAATTCTAAGAAAGATACTTATTTAGACTAAATACATGTTGTATGTGTGTTGTCTTGCTCACTGGTTCTCTTAGTTCTTAAAGCTATTAATTAATCAAACTTAAGACCGTAACTAAGTTGTTGGTTAATGAGAGTATTTAGAATACATGTTTCTATTCATCTAATCCTAAGAGAGAACATCACTCAATGAGTATTTGTTAATGGACTTAATTTTATATCAATAATCCATATTAGTTTTAATAACGTAGGTGACCCGAAACTAAGATTTGTTCATCAATTTTTCATATCTAATTATTTTCATTATTTCCAATTTTGTAGTTTTTAATTTCTTAAAATCACGTTAATTAACCCCCCTCCCCCTCTAATTTGTTTTAGTTTTTAACTCGTAAAATATTTACCAATAGATTCCTCATAGCAACGATCTCAACTCTTCACTAACTACATATTTCATTATTAGAATTGGTATTAATTTGGTTGTAGGCGACAACATTACCACTGGAGATCCACTTTTATTTTAAAATAAGAATGTCACGTCAGCAATAGTGGGTCTCACTAATATGCAAAATAAAAAAAGCACGTCGTAAAAAAATCATGTGGCATTTAACTGACAGAGGGTAATCTATGTCAGCTTTTTCGTTATTGTAAGGTTTGATTTGAACATTTTGTAAACGTTGAGGTTCAACTTGAACACCAAGAAACGTTAGGGTTAAACTTAAATTCTGGTGTAAACGTTAGAGTTGACCTTAGTAGTGGAGTGTAACATGATGCGCTTTTAATAATTTAAGAGGATAAGTGATAGTTGCTCCAAAGCAATTGACCTAAAATATAATTACTAGGAAGTTGATATAAGCTTCTTTTTTTTAGTAATTTATAAAAAAAGGAAATTTCAATTATTTTTTAATTAATAATATAAGATAAAATAATATAATATAAATTTATTAAAAACATATGGAATATAAAATAAAAAAATATAGAGAATCATATAAAACATAAAATAGAACAAACATAAAATGTAAAAAGAATTTAATTCATATTCATTAATAAATGCAATATATCAAAATTTATCTTTATTTTACTCTATATTTTACTCTATATTTATTCTAAGAAACACATAAGCATCATTAATAAAAGGAATAAAACGGAAACCAATGGGTATGCATGCCAGACCTTATCATCCTCCTTATCCTATTGAATCAACCAACTTCACTTATTTCATCGTGTAACTCCTTAATCAATGGTACTAGGAATTTGTCTTCCACTCTCTATTGATTTGATGCTCTACAATCTCCATATAAACTCTACATGTTTTCTTTCTTCCTTGCGAAAACCAGGGAAGAAAATAGGCCTACACCATATTGTATTATCCATTGTGCTAACATGTCTAGCATAATTTCTCTTACTGCATACTTTTATGACCCCGAGGATCTATACGGTCTCAGATGTATAGCATCTCCTTCAAGATAATTTAGGTTCACTGAATTAACTCCTAAATTATTGCAGCAATTGTTGAACCTCCTGGCTTTAATGCTTTCAAACATTCTCCTTTATGAGTGAATCATTGACAAGCTAAAAACACCTGGAGAACATTCCCATTCTACTGACTCATCATTTTGCAATAGAAACAACTGATAAGTGAATTTTTCAGTAGCTTCATAGTTTTTCATTTGGTATCACCGTGACACCATGCTTTAACCCACTACAAAATTCCACCCATTTACCTTTCTATTCAACCCCCGTTGTTCCTGCGATGTAGTTACATCGTCGTTTAAGGATGAAAGCTAGCGCACATCCAGTACCATATCCACTCCACCATTGTTAATAATGAATGCATCAGTAGTGAAATAATGTTCATTCGTAGATCCAACAGATGTTCCTGCAAACTTTATGGCATATCAACTTCAGTCCACCGTTACAGTTATCACAATTGGGTCTATTTTTTGTAATCTCATTGACTCCCTGTAGTACTATCTTCTCATTAATAAAATTGTGCGTGCTCCCTCCATCTTTTAATACATGTAAGGATATGTCATTTCCATTCTCAACTACCCTTAACTATTGGTAATCCATTAAAATCACTTCCAATATTGCTTGAAGAGCTTGTTCTTAGCATTCTTCCGATTCCTCTTCCTCTTCTTCATTTTCATTTATTACTGCATACATGTGAAACTATTTCTTTTTGCATTTGTGGCCTAACACGAATTTTCCATCACACCAACAATATATTCATTTAGCTTGTCGTTCGTCCCATTCCCCAATATTAGTGGTTCTTGTAGATTTGGTATCTCTACCTTTCATAAGAAGCCTTGCGTATGGTCTGAACGGCACTCCACAATTATCTTTCTAAGATGTGGCTACACCATAAGCAAAGCTTGCGTTTTGAGAATTATAAGCAGCCTTAAAGTTGGTTTTTAGTTGACCATAACAATATAGTGATACTTGTGTTCTTGCAGGTTTCTCGTAATCAGTAACTTAGTAGGATATTTATATTTCTTGGTTGACACTTGTAAAGAACAAACTCACCAAATAAGGCTTGTAATTTATCGACTTGTCCATAGTATTCCTTAAACTGATCAAACAATAACAAAAAAAAAAGTGTTTAGGTGGCCAGGATCGAATACCATTAACAAAGGCAAATTATCCACATTTACTTTTTTATAACTTTACTCAATCTCACCAAGTTCCATAGAAGAGGGGAAGGAAAGTTAAAAAAAGAAAAAGATCTTATGCATCTATGGTTAGTATAAACCAGATATGTGGCTGTATCCATGTCAGGAAACCATATACATGTGTTATCATCATGGGCTCAAAGCATCGTCTTCAAATGGTCGCCACTGGACTCCAATATTAGAATCATCATCATCACCAATCTGTTAGTTGGCATCAGGAACTTCAGAGAAGTAGCGAAGATATAAAGCTTTAAAACACAACTGAATAATACAACTAGTCTCCAACATGTTTAATTTAAGTCCCTGGAAGTCAGTACCTGATCATCAAAACCCCCGGTGATCTCAAATTCTGAACCTGAAACATTGCCAAACTCATCCAACGTTTCCTTGAAGTCCTGCTAAATTGAAAGCAGTAATTATATAGATTTCGATTGAAGCTGCTGAATTTCTCGTGCACTAGAGATATTTAGCTCAACAGTTAAGTTATGTCACTGCAACCGTAAGGACTATGATTTTGCTAGTCAGAATTAGTGGCATTAATTCGTAATTATACTGCACGCTCAATCTACATTTTCAACCACTGCTCCTCTCCAGGGCTAAAAGTGTAAGTTAGATCTCTTTTCCATTCCCACCCAAATAACCACCTGACGGTTGGAAAGCTTGCTGAAAGCACCAGATAATATCGCACAGAACCGAGACAATTTAATATTATTTATTCAGTAATCAGATCACCTCATCAAGGGTGATTGCTGAAGTCCCCAGATGCATAGGTAAAGGATCAATAAGAGTATCAACAGTTTCCAGCAAACCCTGAAGACAAGATTTGCAAATTCTATAAACGAAAAGAAAAACAAAATTCCAATTCGAGAGATTACAAATGTGTGTGTATATATATATATATATATAAAGCATCACCAACATTTTAATAAATAAGAAGACAGCTACAAGATTCATATCATACAGGTCTAAACAAGGAACAAGCATATGATTTCTTCAGCAAAACTGTAGCTCTCACCTCATCAAATGTTACGCAGTAGACACTATTGATGAGATGCTATTTAACAAGAATATTAGATTTCTGAACCCCCAAAAATGAGGTGACATCTATAGGACATCACAACTGATGACAAATAACATTACATGCACATCATCACCAAAGTGATAATTCACTCTTGCATTTCCGAAAACAAGAGATACCTTCTCAGTTGGCATCGCAGAATTTTCAGAATCCAATGGTAAATGTTTACCATCTTCTGGGCTTTCCTGATGAATGAGAAAAATATTTTGAGAACAATAGTGTAAACGTATATATACACATATTATAAAATTTCCACATCCTATGTTATCACCATTCACAAAATAGACAAATAAGGCATGCCAGTACTCTGCAGCAATATATGGATTTGGACTGTGGTTCTATATGCAATATTTGAATAAGAAACATATTATCACCCTTCATAGAAGTGATGATAGTAATTATCTTCACATGTTTTGCACCTCATACAAGCTAGCATATTTTCTAATGAGCATATAACAAACCAATAATATTATATTCTAATTTTTTGTCAGAATGATATTATACCTCTTCATCTTGGTTAGCATAAGACTTTTCCTTTCGTGTGCTTGAAGGCTTAACATCAGGAGTTCCCTGAAACCAAGAAAGAGGCCTCACTCCAAATATTTATGATTCATCTAACATTACTAAATCTGCATAAACCGACTGCTGCATACAAGTAAGTTGTTTACGCTTACTTAGCTTAAAGAGTGAAGAATGGTATAAAAAGATTGCTTAGATCAGTGAAATGAAACAAAAGAACACTTGACAAATGTTCAAGATACATACTGGTTCATTTTGATCAAAAGAATTCTGCCTCCCCCCTTTGGTAAGATCTCTCAGAGTACCCTTCAAGATAGCATCAAAACCAAATGTAAGTCACACCACAATTGAAGTATCATCACATATCAAAAGATTTGCATCAGAAAATTCTTTAAGAGAATTGGATTATGAATGTTCAATATTAATGCCTTCACATAAGTTTCAGTGAGGAGGATATTGATAAACACTCATTGATGCATGAATGTTTGCAACTTATGGATCATTTGGGAATTAAAAATAAGTATGTTTCCACAAGAACGTTGGCCAACAACCTTAACAACTAATAACCAAAGGCAAGGAATCAATGATATTAACTTCATAGCTGAAAGTACAATTTTACCCAAGATATTCAATTTCAAGCTGGGAAAATGAGTTATATAGACAGATCAGCATCCTGTTGTTTCAGTTAAGAGGAAATTTTTAGCAATTTTAGGAAATCAGTAGAAAAGATGGATGGATAAATGACTAATATCTTCTCAAATAACCTTTCAATATTTCAGCCTACTAGGTCTGTTCCAAGAAATCATCAGTCCTGAAAAAGCCCAGTTATCAATCCCATGCCATTCAAGAAAAAGGTGCTATCAAGAGTGAAAAATGAAAATATCAACCAGTAGTGATGTCTACAAAATCTAATCAATATTGTTAAGAAAATATTTTCAAAGAAGGTCTCTTAAGAAATCTTGGATACAAGTTTGGTGGAAGATCTGGGGACAAGGTCGAGTAAAGTTGCTGTATCTCCAGTAAAGGATGCAGAGAATGGCAACAAAGAACACATCATTCAGAACAAGTAATCCACCTTGTTTGCCCACATCAGGCCACAAGCATTGCAGAGTGTCCTTGGACCAGCTGGGCCTCGACGCATTGCTGGAGTAGCTTTCTCACTAGTTCCACAATGTTGACAAGTCTGCGGACTTTCAAACATGAACAAACACATGATTGTAAAGTAATAATTCAAATTAACTTCAACAAATTAGAGATCCATCCAAACTTAACAGCTGTTATGAATGTACAACAAGTCCAAAACTTACACAATGTCAGGAAGAGTAGACACATTGCTGAGTTCCCACCTTCCAACACCTGTGCTTTCACAACCTTTCAATGAAGCAAATTGCCCATTCTTACGATGCATCCTAGGGGAAACATCATCTCTATAATCAATAACAATCTTGGATGTGAACAAAAAAAAGTTATGCTCTATATACATAAAGAAAAGGAGATCACAATAGTAATTGAACTACTTTAGTCAACATGAACAAGTCTGCTGCCAGATTCAGTTACAAACATTCTAATGAAGAATAGAGAGACAGAGGATACTGAATTAAGCATAGCACATGTTAAAGTTATAAACATTGTTCAATTTACAGTATGTATGCATGGCCTACACCTCACCTCTGGGCAACCTCCTTGCGACAAGTGTACCGAATTTTCTTTTCAAAGCATCTCTCTTTCCGCTTTTCACGAAACCTTACCAGGGAGGCAAATCTTCGAGACAGCTTGGAGCATTGTGACTTATCATCAATACTCTGAGATATATGAAGAAAACAATAAGAAAATTGGTTGTATGTTTTCAAATGCAACTATTACCATATAAGTATGCTCCTCCAGTAAGAAATACCTGCACATTCTGCTGCACTAGAAATTCAGTACTTGGAACACTCACAGGTGCATCGACCTCTCCCAGTAGTAGTAACACTGCTTGTACCTGGAACATGTATTCCACTGATCAGGTAAAAGAGGATGCCCGTGAAGCAACTAGATGAGCCAAAAAGAAGAGCAGAATTAAATATATTTACACCATCAAAAGCCGACAGATAATATTGTAACCACGATGGAACTGTCCCAAAAAGATCAAATGAAGGAAAATTTCATTAAATATTGAAAATCCCCATTCCATCTTCAATTTGCATATTTACACGGGTGGGAGATATCTTTCATAGTCTATAACAGCCCAACTCACTGATAAGTTTTGAACAACAGGAATCCTCTGAAAGATACCTCATAGACCACTCAAACAACATGATAAATGTTCATTTCGTAAGAATTAAAGTACAATTCAACTGCATAAATCAATTCCAATCACTGTGAATAAGACCCAATGCTCCTAACTTCTAGTTTTAAGAAAGATTAACAACAGAAACTCAAATTTAATCTTCAACAGCCATATGTTTTGAAAAACTAACACACCCAGAATCAAAGCAAAAGTTTCCAATCTTTCAGTCCATTAGCATGCGAGTTCCCCTGCAATAAACTACTCCAGTTAAAACCCAAAAACCAACCTACCTAGCATTGTGAAACAATTAACTCAACTTCCTTCTTAATTCACACGTTTTCCATCGCCAAGCAACAAAAAAGAAGAAGAAAAGCAAAATCATATTCCATAATCAAACCGCTGGTTATTCGAAAGTACATTCCTCCTGAAATTAAAACATGCTGAATAAAGAAACCCTCTCGTAGCTCACTTTCTGAGGTGTAACGGCTGGGAAGACATAAACCTCCCCTTCAAAAGCGATAGTCAGCTCACTGGTACGGCCCATACTGACACATAAATCTTCATTGCTCATGTGGCCTACTTCTTCTTCCACTCTTCCTCCATACACATAACCGTCGATCCGCCACTGCTCATCCTCCTGGTACGGTCTCACCGTCTCGAGCGACCGCGTCTCCATCACTCTTACAGCATCACGCGCGCACATACACACACACACACCCCCTCTCTCTCTCTCTCTCCCTGCCTCCCTCCCTCTCTCTCCTTACGAAGAAACTTCAAATTATGTGTTTGTCTCTCTTCAGAACTAGCAGGCTAACAGCTCTCTCCCTCTCTTTCTGGGGTATTTATACTGTTAACGAACGGAAACGAATTTGACTAATTGAGAAGAAATTAAGGTACCAGCAGATGTTTAAGAACCAGTACAATAATGGCATTTTTGTAAATAAGTAGACATGAGGCTTATATAAGAAGCCAAGTGAGAAAGAAGACAAAACCCTCTTTCACGAAACCTCCATGGGAGCTAGCTCTCAAGCTTTTTCAACCCTTGTAACAAGATTGGGAAGAAGAATCAAGTCATTCCATCAACATAAAAAGGTAAGCCTCCTTTCCAATACTTAGTTCTACCAATTTAAGCTTAGTTTTTCTCTTCTTTTGTAAAACCCACTTGATGGAATCTATGGGTTTGGTATTTTGGATGATGTATTTTTGTTCTTTGATGTCTAATGACACCTTAACATGAAGAAATTTCATTTTTATGGTGATTTGGGGGCTAAATCAAAACCTAGGGTTTTGAAGTTTAAGCTGTCAAAGGAGACAGATTCGTAGCTCTCTTTGAACATTTTTGTTGAGCTGTTTAATGTGTGAATCTGGAGAAACTCAAAACATAGAAGTTGTAGATAAAGATGTATACTGTCTGACTGAAGTTTTTTCACGATTTTAGGGTGAGCCAAAAAGTGTAAGGGTCCTCGAATTGATACTGGTTTAGAATACCATCGGGATTGAAACCCGAAATGAAAGTTAATTGTTTGAAGACCTTAGAGTTAAAATTGGATGATGAGTTCTGCTTAAGAAATTCTCAAAAATGTGTCATCTAGGTTCTGTATAAAGGAAATTTTAATTGGATGTGTATTTTGTGAGATATGGCTGAATAAGTGAAGGTTGTTACTAACCTTAGTGACACATAAGAGAACAGGACAACTTTATAAAAATCACAATAAATCCAATTTACATCATTTTTGAGCGGTCTTTGGATATGTGATAGCCATGTGAGTCTCTCGAAAATTTAGTTTTGAATCACCTTAATTGGATGAGAAATGAATAAGTTATAAGGTTTTGAGGCCAGAAGGGTGCAACTCATGACTGAATATTAAGGCTGATTGTAAATGGGAGATTTGGATTCCTTAATGACCGAATTAGAGCATGGTCATAAAAGAAAAAATGTGAATCTATGTGTTATGCCTTCACACATGAGACCTATGCTGATGGATTAGGAATAAAGTATAATTCTTAATGATGTGTGTTAATAAATGAGGTTTATGTGACAATGACTAATATGGGTATATGTAATTGTTATGCATGTTACCCAATAGCTTATGAAAGCA
>JANZLC010000201.1:31425261-31435561 GCA_026413385.1 Erythroxylum gracilipes | reverse complement strand
AACCTATGCTCACATTGTTGCATATTTGATCACATTTTATAATTTCACTTGAACATAGACAGTTTCACTCGAGCATAAACAATTTCACTTGAGCATAGACAAATTATACATATCATTCAATTAGACAATCATAGCCAATTGGATACATGCAACACTCGAGCATAACACAGTTGTTTCGTAATCCATATTCAGAAGTACCACATGATTGTTATCACAGAAGCATAAGGCATTTTTCCTTTCACTCAATCAAAGAGATTACATCAAATGCGTATGACATGCGCATGTGACATCTTTCCAATTTATTTCGGTGTTGTGACCGAGCGCCTGAACTGTCCCATATAGGGCTCATTGATAACTGTCCCATATAGGGCTCATTGATAATTGTCCCATATAGGGCTCACTGATACTGTCCCATATAGGCTCATGGAACGTTGAGCCTGAGGCTCTGAATCACTGTGGCGCTTGAGGCCCAGATACAAACGTTGAGCTTATAGCTCTCGGTGGCTGCTCCGGTCACAACTGTCATTATTTGATCATGCATTCAGGCATGAAATGCACATGTCACAATGATTCAGTACATATGTCACAAATGGTCACATCTTAAGCAGATAGTTCACAGAATCACAAACAAGTCGCACTTCTATGTCATCGCTTCCCAATACATAGGACCTTCTGTCTGGAACCCATAATCAGAACACAATTAACTAACCCTCCATTATTCACCACAGTTTTTTAAGCAAATAATAATTGAGGAACTGTCTAGGTCACTCACCAATAGCTTCCGAGCTAATGCCTGGAAGTCTCGGCAACGTCAGTGGGTTGATGTTCTAGAAGCGCCTCTATAACGGTCAAAGTATATAAACATTACCACTTGTACAAACAAAGATATTTAATAATGCACATGTAGCGATTAAAAATGTGTACAATGCATGTATTATTCCAAAAATTCTCATCATAAAAAAAAATCCTTTAAAAATTAGAAATCTAAAGACACCAAAATCACTTAATTCGGATCTCTATAGGTCCAAATATTGCTAAATTCATATTCGTTTAATCGATCCACTAACTTTGATTTAATCCATTTTTTTTTCAAGTTGATCTCAAAAAATTCACTAATTCCTATGGAGAGGTAGACAGATGTCTTACAAATCCGACGCCTCAAAAATCAAGTCAATCGGAGGTCGGACGGAAAAGTTATAAGAAAAAGAGTGGAGAGAGGTAAGTTCAGGAAAAATAAATGTCCTAATCGACTAGTCAGAGGTTGCTAGTCCACTAAGTCGACTACAGTGCCGACTGGAAAACTCTAGTCTTTCTTTTTTCGACATTCCAACTTCCAAAACTCATAACTTCTCACTCAGAACTCCAAATTGTACAAATTTGATATCAATGGAAAGATAAAAGAAAGCCCTACAAAATTTGTGAAGGACTCAAAAGTATCAAAATCCCAATCAAAGTTACTGCCTAATCTTAATGTTCCAAAACAGTGCAGTATTTTTCCAAAGAGCATAACTTCCCATTCCCTTTGCTAAAAATTCCAAGTTTTATGTCAGAAGAAAGATCAAAACATGTTCTACAACTTTCATGAACAAGTTAAAAGCAAATTCAACCTATAAACATATCAAATTTTCAACCAAAGGTTCTGCCTCTATAAGTCATCCTCAATGGTAACACAAACTTCCAAAATGCATAACTTCTTATATCCTTGTCCAAAAATTCCATATTTTATATCCATGAAAAGATTAAAAAAAAACATACTACAATTCGCATGAAGGACTTAGAAGCAAATTCCATTTCTAACTAGATCAAACTCTCCATTTAGTGTGACTGCCCTATTTAAGGGTGTTCAGTCAACATATGACCTAAACCATATCAAAACTTTACAAATTCATAACTTACAATCCATACATCCAAAATTCACATATTATAACTCATTCTAAAGCTGAAACATTCCTCTACAATTTTTTATAAGACCATTTAAGATATTTGAAACCATAGAAGTCCAAAAATTGGTTTCAAAGTACAATACTCACAAAACCTACATTTAGGCTTAGGTTTCAACACAATGTACATGAACAGCTGAAAATCAATAAGTCATAACTCTCAACCTAGATATCGAAAAATTTCATACTTAGTAGCAATAGAAATATAACAAGAAAATATTCAAATTTCATTAAGACCAATTTTACAAATTCCACCTAAATCAATCTGGAAAAATTCATCAAAGTTTCAGGTCACATTCTCGATTACTGTTCATGCAACACACTTAACTCACTTTCAAGGCCAAATTCAAACCCCTTCAAGACAAAATTGGATAGCACTTCCTTCATAAAAATTTTAGCCAAACTTCTTAAGTTTAATTTAAGCCAAACCTCATCTCAATAGGATAATCATATAAAAAGTTATGATCAAAACATTGAAACCTAAACGAAACAAATTTTCCATATTTTACACCCAAACCAAATCCTATCATTCCAATACTTCTATACCTACACCCAAACCAAATCCTATCATTCCAATACTTCTATACCACTTTTCATTCAATTCACTTCACATATCAACTATTACCCACTCACATCCTATCCTTGGACATAAGTCCACAAATTTCAGTACACACACACCCCATCATCCATCATGTTCTACACTAATCTTTAAGCACAAATTTCACTTTCAAACATCTTAAATATCTCTACTTACATTCATTAGATTTTACCCCATCAATCATCAATCAACCATCAATTAAATAACCAAGTTATATACCCACATATACCTATAAAATTCTCATACAATTTGGTGCATAAACATCACAATTAATGCATTTAATAACAAAACAAGCCAAAAACACAATCTTACTGAAGCAAGCTTCAACTTTCCAAGTCTTCAAGATAACCGCCAAAGCCTTAATTCCCTCCAACACATACAACCATCATCTTCTTGAGAGAGTAGAAAGCTTAGGTTTTTTGAAGAAATCAAAGAAGAGAAGGCAAGGTAAAGGAAGGTAGGAAAGATGAACAAAATTTGCAAAAGGAATAAGGAAGAAGAAGACTACGAGAATGATGGTGGAGACAACATGAAAAAACCTTTCATTTGGCCTTCAATTTTAGAAGTGTCGTGAATGTTGCAAAGACATTAAATGATTTAAGAATGTCATGACACATGTCATGACACTTACCACTTAATGAAAAAAAAGACAAGAATCAATTAATGACTTTTAATAAAAGAACCCTAATAGAATGTAATTTCTAGGTCATCCAATTCCAATGGCTCTAATTACAATCCCAAAATCATTTACCTCAATTTTCAGTGCCATTAGACAGTAATTTTCAGTACCGAAAACCAATCAGTCCGCCGCTTGGAAATTTTTTCGGTCCGAAAATTTTCCCCGAAAAATTTCTAAAATTTCCCAAAAATGTAAAACATATAACAATCCACTCCAATTAAATTTTTAAGCACAAAAACCACATTTTCCGCAGCAAAATCACATTTAGGCACATATACCGGGAAATGTCATGAATGCATGTACAGTCATTTTTATGTGCAAATTTCACCATTCATGTGTAAGGGTATGCATGACTATTTAAAAACAATCCTAAACACTCTCAACCCTTTCCAAATTACTATTTTACCGTTCTCATCGGGGGTGGGATGTTACATTTTAGGAGAGATTATCACTCCTAGATAACACATATAAGGTGGCTAGAGAGGAAGCCCAGTAGCACTTTGAAAATCCTGAAGATTTTGAATATCATAAGATAAAATCAAACTACTCTTCTCCAAACTGATCTGCAGACCTGACCACCGAGAAAAGGTAGACAGAGCATTCATAAGGATGTTAACCGATGTAATATTGCATCACAAAACAAAAGGAGGTCATCCGCAAACATAAGATGGGTAAGTTGCAAGTCATGACATTTATGATGATATTTAAAATGCCCATTAGCCCTTATGATTGTCCTAAGAAGTTTAGGCAAACCTTCCAATACAATAGAAAACAGATACGAGGATAGGGGATCCCCTTGATGAAACCCTCGAGCAATTTTAAAAGGCTTAGAAGGAGTACTAATGACCAAAACACTCAAAGTGGGTGTTTGTACAAATTCCATAATCCAATTCACCAATGTCTCTGGTAAATATAGTGCGGCCAAACAAATTCTTAGAAAACCCCAGTCTACCGAGTCATAAGCTTTATAGAAATCAATCTTCAGTATACCCCTTAGTATTCTTCCCAGATTAGTACTATTTAAGGAGGTCCTGAACAAGGAGTATGTTATCTCCAATGCATCTACCTGGGATAAAAGCTCCTTGGGTGAGGTAAATAGATTCAACCAAGATACTTTTCAATTGGCCTGCTAACAATTTTGCAATGGTTTTATAGACCAAGTTACAACACGAAATTGGTCGGAAGTGCCCTAGTGACACTGGATAGACCTTCTTCAGTATCAAACAAATAAAAGTGTTGTTAAGAGCCTTCAACATAGTAGAATTCTGGAAAAAAATTCCTGAATAGTCTCCACCACCAAAGAACCAGTAATACGCCATGTATGTTGAAAGAAAAACCCCGTAAAACCATCCAGACCTGGAGATTTGGATGGGTGCATATTGAAAATTGTTTCCCGTATAACCTGCTCTAAGAATGGGGCTATTAACTCTGCCTTCATTTCATGTCTAATTGCTCCTTTCAGGATCTCCAGCAAATGCATTGAGGGAGTCTACACTTGTGTAGATCCCAGAAGTTGCGAGAAGTATGAAGATGCAAGTTGCAACATCCCATGAAGCTCATACTGTATAACGCCACTACCATCCAACAAACCCACAATTTGGTTACAATTACTTCTGGCTAAAATCGACGCGTGAAAGAAGCTGGTATTAGCATCCCCCTCACAAAGCCACTTCACTCTCGCCTTCTGTCTTTAAATTGACTGCTAGAACATTAACTCCATTTGGTAATCCCTCAAGAGAGCTGACTCAGTGAGTCTCCAGTGCGGGTCATCCGTTTGAGCATAACAGTGCTCCTGTGTCTGCTTCAATTGGTCTTTTAGCTATAAGATATTCTGTTGCTGACTCCTGCATAAATTTCTTAAAGTTAGTTTGACCCTTTTCAACTTGGACATAAGTTGGAATGCCTTGTATCCCCTAAACTCCAGTTACCAACAAGTGGAAATGATATTCATAAACTCCTCCTGTTGTGTAACACCATTAAAGAAACGAAAGGGAGCTCGTCTCTTACTTAAGTCAGTCTTGACATGTATAAGCATAAAGCAATGATCAGAAGTCAAGTTATCACCAAAATGCACTAATGATTGAGAAAAAACACTAAGCCACGCTGGGTTTACCAAACACCAATCCAATTTCTTCCGAACTCTCATAGAGCCATGCTGGTTATTAGACCACGTAAAAACACGTCCTGTGGAACAAAGGTCAGTCAATTCCACCCCACAAATTATGAATCTTATTTTGAGATTGAGGTCTCAGTTGGACTTTAGATTAATATAGTTTGCATAAGGGTCTAGTATATATGGTTTATTTAATTGATTTTTATGCTGAGATATTTTCAAAAAAGAAATTATGCTAAAGGTTATTAAATGTGTTATTCGACTCAATCGAGACATTTTCAAAGTATTTTACCAAATCGAGCCATTATTAAATGTGTTATTCTACATTCCCATTAATCAAGTTCAAGCAAATCTTTACTTTCTTAAAGCTGTAAATTGGAAATTTTGGGATAGGAAAAAGTGCAATGTATAACCTTTGTCCATCATATTGGCATCTGCTCAATACCGAGTACCATTCCCACTTGATGAACCGGATTCTGTTCAATTGCAATATGCAAAACTCTTGACTAGTCCTTAATGGATATGCATTTTGCATTACACAAATCTATTCTGGAAGGAAACCATTCTGACTAGTTATTTGACAGTATAAGTACGTAAAATATGTACGTTTCAACTCAAAAAGGAATGTTTATCCTTATGAGGTTCAGACTCATTAGCTACAAACAAGTAATTGCGGCTGTACATTCTTCCTGGAAATTGATAAGCATGGAGCAGCAACTAGTTTCCATAGAAACAAGCAAAGCATTCTCCATATCTTTACTTAAACCTCTTTGTATGAGTAACACTACATACTCCATAAATTCAGAATGGAATGGCAATCTGATAGGTCCTTCTCTTGGTAATCCGAATACTTCTTCAGATATCTTGAGTAGCTCTCTGAAGATGCTATTGTTCAGATATGCCAATGGCAGAACAAATCGTTTTTCATCAATGCTGTAGGCAACAAATTGGCCTCTGCCAGCAAACGAGGATTCACTCTGAGAAGCCACATTTCTGTTGCTATTACTCCTGTGGATACTCAATCGCTTCCTCTTTAATGCTGCTATCCTTTGACACTTCCTTGCTATTTCAGCGAGCTTTTTTGTTCTGAACATGATTCTTTGAAATGTACTACAATTGTGCAAGTTTCATTCTGAATCGATGCGATGTTAATTTGAGGTATTAGAGGATGAAACTAGTTAATTATATACTTGAATACCTTTGAACATTCCAATTCTGTAGCTCTCAATATCTTGGTATTTTCGATGCAAAAACTATGTAGGCAGCTTAGTTTTGATACACCTAGTAGCTAGGCAAGGATGCTTTTGAATGTCTTCTAGCAAGAAACATTGTAGGGTCTGATAACAGTACATCATCAGGACCTACGATTAATGGAAATCTAAGAGTGAACTCTGGAAGTACATCATATATACTATTACTACATATTACTTTTGTCCTGTAGAGTGTGTAAAGACCTTGAATTACTCCATCAAAACGAATACGTTATAACAGTTATGCATGCAACCAACAAACCAACCTGGCTGTGTTACCTTCCAAGACCAAAGCTTTGGATAATATCTAAGTGAGCAGTAACCATACAACAAAGAGAGCCGACAAGAAGAACAAAAAGGAATGGCTGCAATTGATTTTGGTTGGGATTCTTGATCTTGATTTTGTCCTTATAATTAACAAACTTTAATGCCACATCGATTCATGACGGGATTCTCAACCCAAAGGTTTGTACTATCACTGAAAGAAGATAAAACACCTTGCTCTTTCTATTGTGCTATTGGATTCGTCTATCATCAATTCTATTGTCTTTTCACTTTTTTTTTTTTCTTTCGTGGGTTTGCAGTTATTGAGAGATCCTTTTATTCTGTTTTATGTACATTTTTTTGACTAGCCGTTAACAATATCATCCAAGTTTTCGCCTTTTGTGCTCTCAAAAAGTTACTCTTCTCTGCCAAAAGTCCCAATTTAATAGCTCCTAACAGATTAATTGTTATATAAGTTGTTGGATGAATGCAATTTTGTTTAAAACTTTGATATATTAAAGCAGAGTATAAATAATTAGGAAACTTTGCTTTATGCTCCCTTGAGAAAGCCATTAGAGTTAAGTCATTGAATCCTTTTTCTCTCGTTCGAGAAGTTCCTCCCTTCTTCCACTCTATCTTGAGAGTAATTAGGACAAATTCAATCACATTTTCATGTTCTAATTGAACACTTTTCTTATTTGAACACGTTTACTTTTTGTGAAAAAAATTAAATTGAAGTGGAAAGGTTCTTCAAACAACAAAGAGTTGAGTTAAGCTATTCAATAAAATGATATTGTCGATGTTTCCCTTCCAAATCATCCACACTAACAGTCCATCCTTCCCGTATCAAAAGATACGAGTAAATAATCAAAAATAACATTGGGCAATACTTTCCAATAAAAGTAAAATTCTATGATCAAGTCAATAACAAATAAATGAGAACTTTTAGTTATACCTCGTCAAACTAGAACTCTTTCGTGGAAGAAATTATTCAACAGTTTGCTCAAGTATATAAGCAAATTTAGAACACAATATTATATTCATTAATTGATTTGGAGGGATAATTTTTATAACGCGGAACTGTGCGGCTTGACATCTAACGAGTATAAATCAGCAGGACATTCTCACTTCATAATGCTGGTTTTGTCTAATACACATACTAAATAATAATAGGTGATTGAAATATGGGTGCAAAATAATTTTCAACTGATGAACTGTAAACCGAGCGCATCTCCTGTTGTTACAAATCCTACATGCAAAATCTAAATGCACTTGGATTTTGACATATAGACATAAGCAAAGGTGTTCCTTTGGTATGCTTGATTAAACAAATCATGATTTATAGGCAAGTATAAATAGGGCTTCAATGTGATCCTTCAATAGAAAAGATACCAATGCCTAGGTATCTTGTCTAAGAATTACATAATCTAAATTCAATCATCCATCTTCTTCTCCGATGACTTCGAATTTTTTGTGAACTTCTGCCATCTTTTCTTGTTTTTCTCAGTCGTATTAAAATTTTGAGAAAATTTTGTAAGCCCCTGTCTAAGTGCTCCAAGATTAACCCCATTCTCAACCAGGATACTTGTTACTCCCATTTTCGAAACCTGCCAGTTTGAATATAAACATGTCGGCTCAATGGCATGCACAAAAAGATTTTTAAAACAGAGGAAATGCAAAGCCATCTCATGCATGAAGCTTGGAGATATATCCAGCAGTTGGATAGGATTAACTTGCAATGAAACAAACACTAGTAATGAAAAAGATCAAACAGAGAAGTAATTGTTATTTTTACCGCTTCAATATTCCTATCCTCATCATCAAAAAAGAGCATAGAGTTGAAGGGAACCCCAGTTCTTGAATGAACCCTCTGGAAATGCTCTGTTTTGTGTGTCCAACTAGAAAAAATTTCCTGAATAATCATAGTCAAAATCAAACACCAGAAATGATTGATGTATGCAAACAAAATTTGTTGAAAGCCAAGTTTATATGATACAACTTCGTCATTTAGAAAGAAAGAAAAAGAAGCCACAGTTCTGGTTATCCACATCAAACAGAAAACAAAGGAAACAGAAAAAGAGAAGAAATAAGCCTAACAGAGAGATTTATAAACTCACTTGGGCAACAAACATTGGCTTTATATTCAATTTTTCAAGAAATGTCCTTGCAATATCTGCAGTTGGTGATCTGGAAGCAATTGCTACATCTATCCCCTTGTCCTTCAGCGCATGTAATATGCCTTTTGCATGGGGATACAATGAAGGCATATCACGTTTTGAGCGGCATTCACTGAAATTTGACCGCATTTATGTAGACATTAGATCATCAAAGTCTAATACGATCATTAGCCGGGGACAAAGAGGCGAAGTAGCTACAGAATAAAGATAGCTACGCGTTCTTCTGGTGAGAAGAGATGGAATTCTTTTCTATTACCATCATTAGGATGTATGGATAGAGATTTTTGCATGTGACAATGATACATGGGGACAAAAGGTAAAAAGGATAATCTCATATTGTTGCATGATATTCATTGCTTTTGCTTCATTTATAGGCCGTTATATAGAATAAGACAACATAGTAAGCCATTAGAAACAAAGAATTGCAGAGTCCGTCATTCATATTGTATCCTACAGGAAAAGCTCAAAGTTAAAACAAGTCTTTGAACAAATTTAAGAATCCAGATCACGTGAAGACCCTACAAATCACAGAAACCAATACTCATTCATTAATCACATGCTCATATTACTCGGTTCAGTTCAGAGTTCAGACAAACCTACAAACAAGACGAAAGAGCAAGAATAAAACTCCACACAATCGACTCACATCCTCTCACCAACACGTCCCAACCCAAAAACAGCAAATGCCCCACTATGGAGAGGCAAATATCTAGTCTTTGACAATTTCATGGCGGTATAATATGCCTTCAAAAGGGGAAGGCAACCAAAGGCATTCACTGAAATTTGACCACATTTACGTAGACATTAGATCATCAAAGTCTAATACGATCATTACAAGGGGACAAAGAGGCGAAGTAGCTACAAAATGAAGATAGCTACGCGTTCTTCTGGTGACAAGAGATAGAATTCTTTCTATTACCATCATTAGGATGTATGGATAGAGATTTTAGCATGTGACAATGATACATGGGGACAAAAGGTGAAAAGGATAATCTCATATTGTTGCATGATATTCATTGTTTTTGCTTTATTTATAGGCTGTTATTTATAATAAGACAACATAGTAAGCCATTAGAAACAAAGAATTGCAGAATCCGTCATTCATATTGTATGCTACAGGAAAAGCCCACAGTTAAAACGAGTCTTTGAACAAATTTAAGAATCCAGATTCACGGGAAGACCCTACAAATCACAGAAACCAGTACTCATTCATTAATCACATGCTCATATTACTCGGTTCAGTTCAGAGTTCAGACAAACCTACAAACAAGACGAAAGA
>JANZLC010000201.1:31392471-31405448 GCA_026413385.1 Erythroxylum gracilipes | reverse complement strand
ACACTTTCATTTCACTCATCTCAATCATCTCATTCACTTAAACTTGTATTACTCATACAATTATACTCAAATCTCTATGTCCTCAAACTTTTTCTCATAAATTTTCTTAAAGCACAATTTCATCTATAACACCATACATATACAAAAATACTCATTTCATGCATCAACCTCAAACATCATTAGCAATATTACCCAAATACAACACTAATCTCCTCATTTAATTTCCTTTCAAAATTTTACATTTCAATCAAGGGTCGGGGTCCAACACATATCTTATTGCAACACTATGTACAAGATCATATCCAAAATCATAGCCATAAGGCTGAATTTTGTTTTGTTCATACGCGAATCTCAAGGTGCTTACATAAAGGAAAGAAAGATAAGAGATTAGATCCTAATAACTTAAGAGCTTTTTAAAGGCTACTAAAAGAAAGACTCCATTAAGAGTTGTGCTATAAAATTTGACTTCCACAAGGCCCATGATTTAGTTAACTGGGAATTCATATTACAATCACCAGATGATTTTTCCTCATAAATTCATAAATTGGATTGAATAATACATCATAATACTTCATTTAGTGTGTTGATGAATGGTGAACTAATTCAAGTATTTAAAGGATGGAGAGGAATCAGACAAGGAGATCTTTTGTCTCCTTACCAATTTTCTATTTGTGTTAAAGTGTTGACAAAGCTTACTGAGCGTAATATTAGAATTGATCCATTTTTAAATTCCAACATAAATGTCCCAAATAAAGGATCTTTTATCTCTCTTTTGCATATGATTTTCTCATATTTTACAAAGTAGATGCCAGCTCAGTTAAGGTCCTAATGAATTCACTCTAGACATTTAATTATATCTCAGGCCTCAAAAACAACAAAGACAAAAGATATATATTAGTATCAACTGAAACAAATTCTCTAGCTCATTCAATTTTTAAGATATCTAGTCTAAAGTTGGGAAATCTCCCATTCAAATATCTAAGAATTCTTGTTACAACTAAAAGATCAACATATAGAGATTGTTAGCCCTTGTTTGATATGTTCTATAGGAGAATTGGCCACTAATGCAATAAATGCTTGTTTACATAGAGAGGTTATGATTTATTAGATCCATCTTAAATAATCTCCATATCTATTAGACCTTATATATGGCTCTTTCCAAGAACAACATTAAAGAATTGGAGGAAATGATAAGGAACTTTTTATGGACACGGGATGCATACAAAAACCCTTATGACAAAGTTAAATGGGTAGTTTGGTAATATAAGGTTTCTAAAGGTATCATGTACTTGTGAATAGTAGAAAGTGAAAGTATCCTAGACTATTATGATAACCAATTAGATTAACTATAATTAACAAATTTGATTAGGTTAAATTATGCATCTCGAGGTGATAGTTGCCTAATTAAATATACCTGTGTGCTTTAAGAGAATGCATAGATACTTTAGGCTAATTATTATTTCAACCTAGATAAGAAATATTATTTGATATTAGAATTCCATATATGTAAACTCTGAATCCATGATGTTTGCTTAATTGATTTTTCTTCATTAGTTTATTTTCCTTATGTTTACTAGTTTAGTGAATTAATTATATTTTTATCAATATAGTTTTTAGTTTCACTGTTTAAATAGTATTAATAGATATAAAGATATAATTCCATATGGGATCAATCATCTGCAATATTCCAGTCTAGTAACTTGTTACAATTGACTTTGTACACGGGCATATTAGTTAGACCACCTTCATTCCCCTTAGAAAATATTAAGAGAAAACATATTGGAAAACCCAAGTAAAAACTAAACATATGAGCTAAGCAAGTTAAAATTAGAGAAAGCAACCTAGACAAGAAATAAAAACGATGAAAAGATATATATTACTGGTAAGAAAATCTTGAAACATAAGCATGACTGAAATTAAAAAAAGAACTTTTTTTAAGTTGGATAAAAAAGGCAAAAAAAGGGCCATAACATCCAAACTCAAAACAAACATCGAGCATAAAACTAAAAATAGAAATTGAGCTAGAAGTATAGCAGTGATATATCCAACTTTTAAAAACCTACAACATATATTCATCTTATAACATATATCCAACTTTTAAGAGGCTAGTTTCCAAATAAAAAGAAAAACTTTAAAGGGGCCACGACAAACTCCACTTTCTCTTCTTCTATACTAATCCTAAGCATTAACCCAGATTCACCATGACTATGATGATCATAAGGTAGGCCCTAATTTCCTTAGCCTTAGGTTGGGAAACACCTTTCTGGGTAGAGGTGAAGACACTCTTTTCACAGAGGTGAAACTTTTAATTTAGCAATTGGAAACATCTTTAAAAAGAGGATATTGCTCTTTTCTTTTCTTTTTTCTTAGATTTCTTAAGCTTCTTTCTCTAACTTAAGAGGTGTTCCCTTATAATCATGTTCACTAAAGATTTTGATTATTCTTTCCTAAAAAGGGACCTAGGTGCTTTAGTGAGCTAATAAGTATTATAAGGATGAGAGTTGGTAGAGAGAACTAAATTAAAGTCGACCCTTTACTAGTATTGTTGGGAGCAACCATAAGCCTTTAGACATGTCAAAAAATTAGGGAGAAGGGAGAGATTTGATCCTATATGTAATGTACGGTAATCTTCGTACTCGGTGATAGTATTATCATTTTATGGTGAGCATATGACTTATCTATTATAGGTGGTGGTATTTTTTGTATATAAGTGTGATATTAGATGTATAAAGTTCTAGTATAGTTTTTGGTGAGGCATGATATTCTTTATACTTGGCGATGGTATTCTCATTTTAAAGTGAATGTGTGATTTATCTGTTATATGCGGTAGTATTTTTTATACATAAATGTAGTATTGGATGTACGAGGGTCTGTTACAGGTTTTACTAAGCTATGGTATTCTTCATACTCAGTGATGATCTTCTCATTTTAATATCAACTTGTGACTTATCTTTCTTGGGTGGTGATATTTTTTGAACATAAGCATTGTATTAGATATATAAAGGTCTAGTATAGTTTTTACTAAAGCATGATATTCTCAATTTTTTTTATAGCTTGTGAATGAAACTTTCAAATGTTAGTAGAAGCCTCATTCATCAAAGACCAAGTTTCCTAACCCAATCTTGAAGTAGAAGGTAATGTAAGCTACTGCTTCATCTTTATCGTCCCTCATTCTCAACTTAAACATATACATCCAACAAAAACAATGATGCTTTATTTAAGATTAGTAAAAATGAAACTGTAAACAAATTAGATATTGTAAAACAAAAAATTTTATTGTTGTTATGGAAGTGATTAGGGAGAATGTTCCATTATGCTTGATTAGTATTAATTAGGAAAATCCTTAGCTAAGGTGGAATAACACTTTGAAAACAACTTTTAAATATCATTAATAAATTAGTTACTAATGGTAGAGAACTAATATAATTAAACTTAAACGAAGTGGACATTAATTCCATACTATATGTCTAATTACAACATTAAATGATAAAATGATTGAATTATATAAAAAATTATGAATAGAAAGGTTAATCAAAAACACCTTGTCATTCCTAATTATTTAGGGGGTTATAACAAGTTGCTAGACGTCAATCTTACTCTATGGATATAAATTTTTTAATTAGAAAATTAAAGATAAATTAAAGGATATTGACTTATTTAAATGTAAATGTAATTAAGGGTTGTAATTTTTGTCTATACCGATATTTTTAGTAATCTAATGAATCACATATAAAGAACTCTTACTGAGACAAAAAAGGGTAACTTAATCAGGTTGGACTTAAAACTAAAGATTGAGATATTTTAGGATTAAATACTTAATAAATAAAGATTACGCCTTTATATCTCTAATATCAAGCTTTTGTATAAAAAATATCACTGCCTATAACAAATAAGTCATATGCTTACCTTAAAATGAGAATATTACCAACGAGAATGAAGAATACCATACCTCAATAAAAACTATACTAAAACTTTATGCTTCTAATACTATGCTTATATATATAATATATCACCATCTATAACAAATAAGTCATGCCATTCAACTTAAAATGGGAATACCATCATTAAGTACGAAGATTAACAAACCTAAAAAGTTATACTAGACTTATACATCCAATCCTTGGCTTATGTATCCCATAATAGATAAGTCACACATTAACCTCAAAATGAGAATAACATTACCTAATATGAATAATACCATGCTTCAGTAAAATCTGTACCAAATCTTCATATATCTGGTACCATACTTATGTACAAAAAATATCACCACCCATAATATATGATTCATATGTTTGCCTTAAAATGAGAATACCATTATAATACTATGACTTAGTAAAAGTTATACCAAACCTTTATACATCCAATACCATACTTAAGTATAAAAGATACCACTGGTCATAACAGATAAGTCACACGTTCACTTTAAAATGAGAATACCATCATTGAGTAAAAAGAATACCATGCCTTAGTAAAAACTATACTAAACTTTCACACATATAATATTTCACTAAAGTACATAAAATACCATTGCCCATAATAGATAAGTATACATTCACCTTAAAATAAGAATATCATGCCTTAGGAAAAACTATATCAGACCTTCAAACATCTAATACCATACTTATCTATAAAAAAATACCTCCATTTATAATATATAAGTCATGCGTTCACCTTAAAATGAGAATACCATCACTTTAATATTAAAATACCGTGCCTCTACAGACTATACCAAATGTGATTACATTTATATAGTATTTTTGTAAATTTTTTTAGGATGTATTAAAACTAAGTAACATATATGAAAGTAGGTTTCCATTACCTATTTAAAATAATACTAAGCTTTGAAATGATGGACATAGATTGGTACATGCCCATACACCATAGTATGTTCATTAAAGGTCATGTTTAACACTATTAACTATATAGTAATATGGTCAACCATGTTATTGTTTGAAATTTTTAAGAGACAATGTGAAGTAAACAAATTGGTACATATTCAAACATCAATTTGTATTCATTAAATGATTTGAATAATACCATTAACTACATGATCATGTTTTTAGTATAAAATTTGAATAAATAAATGTTCAAGACATAAATTGATGCACATGTTTATATAAAAAATGTTTTTAGTAGTTATATTGTATATGGTTATTTACACACCTTCGTGGTCAAACATGTTTTTATTATCTTTTTTTTAATCAAATAATGTGAAGGACATAGATTATTATAAATCCCTATGAAATTAATTTTTTACTCGCTTGTGCAAATACATAGTTATGTGCTTAATTGCATTATTATTATAAATATTGAAGGCCTCATTTCAAAGGACACAAATTGTTATATGATCATTTACCAAACTATTTCCTTTATAGTAATTCACGATTTCAAGGGAAAAAAATACATGTACAAAGCTTCCTTGAGAAGCTTCAGCAAAAATCTTCCTACCTAGTACTATGCCCAGATTTTAAAAATTCCAATATATAAGGGTAAACATGTAATTTCTTTTATCTAAAGCTTCCTTCAGATGCTGTGTAAATAGCTCTTAGTATCTTTTTTTATTTTTGTTAATTTTATATGATAGAATCCTCAATTAAGCATCCCTAGTTTGCTCATAATCATTCTTACACATCACATGTTAGCTAGTAAACAACATAGTTTTTAGAGTGTTGACACCCTTTTTTGAAAGAAAAAAGGCATGGTAAGTAGTCAATATTGTTCCCATTTGGCTTATATATGTATACTTTATTGTTGTGTAATGTATATTTACTTATGCATTTAGACTTATATTGTGGAAATTAGTGGGATCATCGAAAATGACTAAGGTGGTGAGTATGGAGAGAGTATGCAGATGGTCGTAATATGATCTTCTTAGTTTGTCGTTTCCATAATATAGGGTTTATATCTGTTACGTGTAACCTATCCTAATGATATTTTATTAGGAAATATCATTTTTTTTGTAATAGATGTGTTGTGTGATAATTTGATTGAGGTTTACATTGATGTTTTAATTATCAGAGTCCATAAAAGAGTATAAAACTATAATTAGACCACCCTCTCCTCTATAAGAAGGAAAGAAGAAAGTTAGAAATGTTAAAAGGAATGTAATGACCTAGTAATTTAATAATGTAATGACCTAGTAATTTAATATAAAAATGAATTGTATGTAAACTTAGTTTGATATAAAACTTAAAAATATAGGTCAAGTATGAAGTTCTTACTATAGAACATGTAAGTGGAGTTTGAAATTGAAGACCATTCTGAAATTTGCACCAAATAAAGGTATATTGATATGGTATATTTATAAAGTAATATTGTTGTGCAACTTCAATATTTGTAGAGTTATTAAATAAGGTGTTACTATAAGAAGATGTTTGAATTGACATAGACCATTAATTTGGAGTAGATTAAATGGATCATTGACATAGGATTTACTGAACTGAGAGAGGTTAAGAGGTTTAGGGTAAGGACAAATGTATACTCAATTTATGTACAAGGTTTGTACCTGATGAGTTGACATTCATAACAAGGGAGGATCAAATGGATGACATTAGAGGTGATACCATAACATTGATTATGAGGGTTCTAAATAAAATAAAATGGCTACGAAGAAAAACCAATAAGTTTACATTAATAAGGCTTTGAACGGAAAATTTGATGATTGATATATCATTATATAGTGTATACTCAATAAAGTAAAGGGTGTGCAGAGAGAATAATGTTTCAAGTTAAACTTTCTCCTATATATGTTGGGTGTTTTTGTATGTCCCAATGCTAATTATGATATAAGCATATAGTTGTACTATTAAGTTGTAATTTTTATGCTAATTTTGGATATAAATCTCTTTAATGTGTTGAAATTATTATTCAAAATTAATGGACTTGTTTCTTAATTGTTCTCAGATGATTTTCAACACTTAAATGATGAAATTGGATCAAAAAGATGTAAGGAAAATAAAGACAATTTGAATTTCCAGCTGGCAGAAAAATAATTGACTAAGTGCGGGCACGTGCAAGAAAAAAGATTATCTGCAGACTCTGATTTGAAATCAGATTCGATCCACCTAAGATCTTCATGAATTTGGGAATCAAGTTGTTGCCTTGCTGATGGGGATCTGCAACCTGAATATATGGGAAGTGTATTTGCTGAAAATTACGACAGCAGGGAAGAGAGAGGACATCATAAATCATTAAAACACATTCATTGTACACATCTCATTAGCTTGTTTTTATGTTTTTGCATAGTTTTCTAGTTTTATAAGGATTTTTCATTTTTTTTTGGAAAAAGACCAAGAATGGAGACTTTGTATTTTTCTATTCTTTTATTGGTTTTTACTTTCATTATGAGTAGCTAAATCTTTCTCCTTGGTTGAAGGGAACCATGTTATCATCTAGTATGTGTGAGATTTCTAAATAAAGTTTATTTCATTGATGAATATTGAGTGTCTTCCGAATTGCTTTTCATGATTGAATTGATTGATTTCTAGGGTGCACAACTAAGAATTAATTTGTTTAATTTATAGCTAGATTAGTAGGATTTGATGTTCAGTTTTGCTAATCCAAAGTGGCAATTAGGATCACCATCTTTACATTAGAGTTTGGAAATTCTAAGAAGATGCTTAACTTGGTTAAATGCATGTCGTACGTGTATTGTCTTGTTCATTAATTTCTTAGGTCTTAAAGCTATTAATCAATTAAACTTAAGATCGTATCTAATTTTTTACTTAATAAGAATATTTAGAATACATGTTTATATCCATTTATTCTTAAGAGAAAACGTTACCTAATAAATGTTTGTTAACGAACTGAATTTTATGTCAAGGATCCATATTGGTTTGATAACATAGGTGACCCGAAACCAAGGTTGTTTACTGAATTTTTAGATTTGATTATTTTTGTTAATTCTCAATTTTTTTCCTTTTTAATTTCTTAATTTATGCGAATTTTACCCCCAATTTGTTTTAGTTTTAAACTCGTATAACTTCTACCATTAAAATTTCTCGTGGGAACAATCTCAACTCTTCACTAACTACATTTTTCATCGTTAGAGTTGCTATTAATTTGGTTGCAGGCGATAGCAGTACCAACTTTTGGCGCCGTTGTCGGGGAATTTCTTGATAGTTTTTTTACTGATGTTTTTGTTTTTGTTTTTGTTTTTGGTTTCGTTGCTCTTAGTTACCTTGTCTTCTGTTTGTTTTAGTTTCACAACTTTTTTAGATTTTTCGATCTTTTAGCGGCATGGCTTACTATCAGTATGCTTTTGATTCTGATTTTTCATATTATCCTTATTATAATGATGAGTTTTCATCTGTTGCTACTTCCAGGTTGAGTATCAAGTGGTGAATTTCACACCCTTAACCGCGCAAGTACCGAGGGATGACCAACAAGTTAACGTATGTAAAGTTTGTTCATTTTTAGGTTATCCTTTTTGTACGTGTCCTGTTTTGCAGGATACACAGTATAGGTTCGCTTCTTTACCGAGCTACTATCAAGAGCAGTCCTACTTCCAGCCAGAGCCTTCACCTCCACCATAGCCACCACAAGCTGATAAGATGTCTTTGGAGGAGATCATAATGAGTTTGTCAACGAGCACTCTTTAATTTCAGTAGGAAATGAGGAATAGCTTAAAGACCTTGGAAGATCAATTAAGCCACTTAACGGATGTGGTAGGGAGCATAGAAGCTCAAGTTTCTGCAAGCGTTCTTAGCTAACAGGAGAGTGATGCTAAGGAGTTATGCATTCCTTTAGAGAGTGGAGATCATTTGGAGAACCGAAAAATAATAAGGAAGAGCAAGCAGAGTTAGGAGAGGAAGAGGTTATAGTTCGAGAAAAGATGGAGGATGTGTAACCTCTTAAGGTAAGCGATATAGTTCATGTTATCGCTAACCTAATTTTGATTCCTTTTCTTAGTTTTTTATAGGTAAAAGAAGAAGAAGAAGAACATGAAGAGCTACAAGAAGTACAGTTTTTAGGAGAGTCGTGGGAGAGCAAGATGAAGACCAAAGGTGGCAAGCTGGATGTCGAGTCTTTATACCCATTGGTGATTCTCTTACAAAGACCATCCTGGTGTGAGAAGGGAGATGTCCGAAAAGACGAGTGGACATTAGAGTATAATGGTGAAACGATGAAGTTCCACTCCTCAGAAGTCATGGAGCATCATGCTGAGAAGGAGCCGACTTCAAGGGAAGTTGCTCCAGGCTCCCCCTGTTAGGCTCAAGCATCCATTAGATAAGAGATGATGTCTATATGCCAAGGGTTAAGCTTATGACCTTAAATAAGCGCTTGATGGAAGGCACCCTATCCTTATCCATTTCTTTTGTGTGTTTTTCTCTTTTATGCATATCTTTTGGGTGTTTGCTTTGAGTGTTTTACTTGTTTTCTTTGGTTTGTTTTGTTTATAGGCGTTTGAAAAGGAAGCTGTAATCTTTCATTTCAACACTGCTATCTATTTTTTCAAAGCTGCAATCATTCATTTCAAAGCTGCATATGGTGTCTTCAATCTAGGGAAATACTTCTGTTCCCATCCCTCTTTTGTGCTTTTATTGTTTTTGGACATTAAGGACAATGCCCATTCTAAGTGTGGGGGTGGGGCAGGTGTGAAATTTCTGCACACTTGGATTGTTGTGAGTTTGATGGTGATGATGAGAATGTAGTAACTTGAATGATTTCGGTCTTTAGTTAATAGTTAATTAGGGTACAGGAATGATGCTGATGCTTTTGATTTGAGTAACTTTGATTGACTCTTGAAATGATGCTAACTTCAAAGTTTTTTGTTTTTCTTTTTCCTTTGTATGCCTTGCATATGTTTGGTGACTCTGGTGTATAATGTTTGGTATTTAACTGCATTTTGTATAGCTTATCATATAAATGTGGAATGGGATGCATAGAATGCAGTGTCGAAAAAGGAAAACAAAAAAAGAAGAAAAGAAAAAGGAAAAAAACCAAAAAGAAGAAGAGAAAACTATCTTTGTTTTTGTGTTGTTGATCAAAAGTGTCTTTATCTTGTGTTATTAAATAAAAAGCATCGTTGTTCTTTTGTCTTTGAGTTGTTATGTATTAGGTAATCTACACTCCATTGGCTTCAACTTATATTCTCTATTGTTGAAGTTATGAGTGGTGCTTTTTGTCATTTGAAATGGTGATCTAACGAAGTAGCTGAGGGTGTTCACCATAAAATGTTCACCTTCACATCAAAAAGTTAGATGATCAAACTAGTATTGCCATATCTCTGCTTGTATTGTATCTTTTGATCTGTGTTTGTGTCGTACTGAGCATCCTTGACTTGTTTATTTGATAATAAATGCAAAATGTCTTAAATGCTATATATTATGCATCTTGAGTGACTATTTTACTAATTATGTGCTTGCATGTGAGTAACTTGTTTTTGATCATGATAGAGTTGAAATGAGTGAATTGGATTGTAAGCATTGATGGATTTCTGTGTGCTTGATTAACTATTAACTCTTGACCGGAATTGTTTTAGTGAAGTGTTTGATTTATTGCTTGAGGACAAGCAATGGTTAAAGTGTGGGGGAATTAGCTGCAGAAAATCAGGTTGTAACAGATGCACCGAGTAGTCACCAACCTCCCCAAGCCAATTTGGACGATCGTCCTAGTCGACAAGAATACCGAATGCACCGAATGGAGCATAATTTGATGGCATATTGGGAGCATAAAGGATTCCAATCTCCTCACCTACCAACTCCATGATTTTGGACATCAACAAATAGAGAAGCATTCTTTTCTCTTTTCTTTTATATTTTTGATTCTTTAATCTAATGTCATAACATTGAGGACAATGTTGGTCTAGGTATGGGGGAAGGATATGGAGTACATGTGTATGACAATATGGTCTTGCCTTTCTTTGATTCTCTTTTCTGTTTTTGCATGCTTGTGTTGTGTTTTAAGCTATGAAGCTTTGTCATATTAGTTTGGATGAGATTGAGTGTGTGCATGAAATTAAATTGGGCTATGTGAGTCTAAGGTTAACCGTGCTGATTAATTGCAATAACCGACCTTATACACTTAAAAGTTTGACATTTGAGTGATTATACAATATATGGAATTAAGGTGAACTTTTGAATTAAACCTGTGAGCGGAGTTGAACCTTAATGACATCATTTTTATGTCATTCTATTTTCTTGTATTGTGTGATGCTCCTCTAATTAGGCTTGCCTTTAGAGCTTGCGCTGAACCAAATTGAATTTGTTTGACTACATGGTTTATGGAAATGATTAAAGCCTTCTTTGTTTTAAACCCCTTAGCTTAAATGGCCCACCAAGTTATTTTTCCCTTGGAAACCCTTTTGAGCCTTTAACCTTGTTTGTTTTTGAATTAATTACCTTACAATGAAACCCAAAAACCCCTTTAGCCTTACCCTATCACAAGTTGAATGAAGTACTAAGTAAGCATTTTGATTTTGGGACTTTTGTTCTGTATTGTATTATGACATATTTTTATAGGTACTTCTACTCATGTGTTTGTTAGTTTATGCTACTATTATTTTCTCTTGTTTTTAGTGTTATTTAAGTAAAAATTAAAAAAAGAAATAAATAAATAAAAAATAAAAATAAAAAGAAAAATAAATAAAACATAGTAGCATTAGTTAGTAATGAGTAGTTGTAGTCCTTTGTGTTCATGTGTTTATCTCAGAATTTGAATTTGAGTGTCCCTTTTACTTGGTACTTTGTGAATGCTTGTGATTAATCCTTTGTCATTTTTACCTTACCTTTGAACCCAGCCCCATTACAACCTATAACAAAGTCCTTCTGATTTATGAACTCATGTAATTCGAATAAATGATAACTGGTGAATTTGTAAGCCTATGGTAGTGTAATCTGTTAGAGGGAGATTTGAGAGAAACACTTTAACCTTAAACACTTAAGTGTAAGAGAGAAATATGTGAGAATAATTCAATTTGGTTTCATACTTGCCTTTGAACAAGAATGTCTTAAATTGACTTTATTTATTTGTATCGGTGAAAAGCGATTATGATGTGTGTTGCAACCTGAGTCTTGCTAGCCCAAGTTTAGCGAATTATATGCCCTTAATCTTATGAAGTATGAATTGATAGAGTATAGTGGTTTGGTATATTTGCTTGAGGGCAAGCAAAGGTCTGGTGTGGGAGAATTTGTTAAGTTGTCATTTTTGTGCTAATTTTGGATATATATCTCTTTAATGTGTCAAAATTATTATTCAAAATTAATGGACTTGTTTCTTAATTGTTCTCAGATGATTTTAAACACTTTAAAGATGAAATTGGACCAAAAAGATGCAAGGAAAATAAAGACAATTTGAATTTCCAGCTGGCAGAAAAATAATTGACTAAGCGTAGGCACGTGTAAGGAAAAACATTATCTGTAGAATCTGATTTGAAATCAGATTCAATCCACCTAAGATCTTCATGATTTTGGGAATCAAGTTGTTGCATTGCTGATGGGGATCTACGACCTGAATATGTGGGGAGTGTATTTGCTGAAGATTATGATAGGAGGGAAGAGAGAGGACATCAGAAATCATTAAAACACATTCATTGTACACATCTCATTAGCTTATTTTTACGCTTTCCCATAATTTTTTGGTTTTAAGGATTTGTTGTATTTTTCTGGAAAAAAACCAGGGATGGAGACTTTGTATTTTACTATTCTTTTGTTGGTTTTTACTTTCGTTATGAGTAGCTAAATCTTTCTTCTTGGTTAAAGGGAACTGCATTATCATCTAGTATGTGTGAGATTTCCAAATAAAGTTTGTTTCATTGATAAATATTAAGTGTCTTCTGAATTGCTTTTCATGATTGAATTGATTGATTTCTAGTGTTGGATCCTGTTACCGAGACCCAACTACTCATATAGATTCCTCATACTTATACACGATTTTCTTGGAAACAAAGAAAACAGAATTGAAAGTTGAAATCGAAAGAACGGATCGCTTACAGAGGACCGCTACAGAAGCGGAATCGGAGCAAACAGAAATACTCG
>JANZLC010000201.1:31345733-31360857 GCA_026413385.1 Erythroxylum gracilipes | reverse complement strand
TAGATCACGGCAATGGCTGGAGGTATTGGTTGATTTTATTTACAGCTTCCGCTACTGCACTGCTACACATATATATATATACTGTTAATATATGTTATTAATATGCATGTGTTTTATACGTGAATCTGTATGAAATGCATGATAAAATTTTACAGTACATACATGTATTCCATACTCATTGACCTTTTGTTGTTAACCTGAAAAACTTCAAGTTCAGTACTTACTGTTCACTTTTAAATTCAAAGAAACACAAAGAAAATAGTTTACAGGATAGCTTTTAGGTTTGACAAGCTATTTGAGATATGCAGTTCTAATATTTCAAAAGAAAACACAAAAAAAAAACTAAGCAACTAACTATATGCAAGAAAAGGACATTTGATAAATTCATAGGTTTGAAATGAGTTATTGTACCGAGAAAGCTGCGTTGTTTTGCTGCTAAATATGCCTAGACAGTTAACCTGGTATACTGTACATGGAATTTACCTGTTAACAGTTAAGAAGTCGAAGTGAAAAAAACTAACTATTATTAATGCCAAGAGATGTTTAATGAATACTTTTTGGACTGTTACCGTGGTTTCATGTAGGGTCTGTAATCCCACTTACGAATAAATTAGAAAACTATGTAACAGTGGGGTTTTATATATATTGTTGGTTTGTCTTATAAATGAAGTGACTAGTATCCTCAAATAACAAATCAACCTGTTTACATCCTATTTCAATCACATTGACAAGATGTATACCTCTCACAGGAGGAGAGAGTTGAGTTGATACTTTCACTTTTTTGTACATCTTTGTGATTCAATTTTCTATCTGCTTTAATTTGATCATTTATCTACTTTTTTCTTGAATCTTAGCAGTTAAGAAATGGCACAGGGGACTAGAACATCGGCATGTCTCAAATTGAACAAATCATTTAGGTATGTGCTTTGTACCTTATCTTCCATGGATTTTGGAGTATACTTCTGCACGGTGTCATAGTTAAGTTTGATCTTTTATTCCATTTTTTTTCTTTAAATAGATAGATAAACGCTTCTAAAGGATGCAGTGGTTTTAGGTTGCTTCCTGATAATACTAGAATGGTTTATCTAGAACAACACACTTACTTATTATAGATAGAAACAATAGTAGAAAAATTATGAACAATTATTGACTTAATGATCATCTAAATTGGCAAGCCTATTAAGAACTATAGTAATGGTGGGTCGCTTCAATGTGTTGTCACACACACAGTCGAGCCCCAACTTGGTTATGGCCTTGGCAGCCCTGATAGAGCATCCTGTTCTGTTCAGCTTCTCATGTACTGCATGTCCTTTCATGCTACAGTCGCTCCTTGCCCAATCACTTATGTGCACAGGCATACTACATCCTACCAATCTTACCTGCTTCTCCTTCATAATCATTTGGAGTATTACCACTCCCAAGCTGTAGATATCATTTGGCTTGATTCCAGCTTCTCCTATGAGTTTTAAGGAAAAGTTCACTAATTGATGACTATAGGAATCATTAGAATGGTTTAATTTGAAACTTACCTTGGTCAGAATGAGCGGGTCAGTGTATCCGACAGTGCTATGTCTTAGATATTCTCCTTCTGCTGTGACAGCCCCAAAATCAGATAGTTTTGGAACAAACTCCTGGTTCAGTATCAAGAGGATTTAGCAAAAGAGTTGACCTGACATCTTAAGTTCCATTTTAAGCTGATTTCTACTAAATGTGTGTCTTTTTAACCTTATCCAAGAGAAGATTTTCAAGCTTCAGATCACGGCAAATGAGTAGAGGTGATTGATTATGTAGCTCCTCCACTCCACGTGCTACCCCAATGATGATCTTAAGTGTTCTTCCCTAGTCAAGATCTATTTTGAACAGTAGTTGTCATTATAAGCTAATAAATTCATTAGATTTACAAAATATTTTTTTCACTAAAAGCAAACATTCTAATTAGTGAAGCTAACGGTTTCTTTCTACTCGAATAACATTACGGCAGGCAAGAGCTCTTAGAACATTAATACTTTTTGGAAAAGTCAATAACTGGAGCGGCAATAAATCAAATGTAGATAAAACTCCCTGCTGTCCGCATGCTTAAATGTCAAGTGGAAATGATTAATAGTGCAAAACATGTTCTTGTATGAAATTAGAAAATACCTTGTAATTTACGCAAGACATTTCCATTTTCATTAGTGGATAGACGAGGTAATACTTGTCTTGTGTTTCGCAATGGCCAAATATATGTGGATGCTTAATTACACTCAGATACTTTGTTTCAGCCTGAAAAAGACAGGTTTTAAGATTAGGATAATTAGCAATAGAAAGTAAGTACTGTTTCTATAACTAAATTCTGTCCTGAAATGTCCCAAGTCAAGTAAAATGCCTTTTCATTACGAAAAGTATAATGAAAAACAGAAAATAATAAGAGCAATCATAAATAGTCAAAACAATTGTCATTAATTGCTACAAGAACAGAAGGGATGGGAGAGCTCGAACCATATTTCATAGGATTCCCTTTTAGAGTTTTAAAAGGGCATTTTTCCCATAACCTCATTGTAACGGGATCTATCCTACAACCTTATTTAGTCGATCAATGTGGCTAGAATGCAAAAACTATGACGACAATGCAACACAAGACAATGTAAGAATTAAAAATCTTTTTTTCCTTACTTCCCAGTGAGACCTCATTTTGTTGTCGGCATTGCGAGAGACCTTAACTGCTATTTGCAGGCCATTGACATTCTTCTCCTCCCTGCCATGGATGGTGCCACCATAAATATGGCCAAATCCTCCATATCCAAGAAAGTTCTTTGCATCAAACTCATCCATATATTGGTTCAGTTCCCTAGCTGTAAAAGAGGTCATATTTGCAAAATCTACCAACAAAAATTGAACTAGTTTGGTAGATATCAAAAGCTATTTCGTAATTCTAGACATTAAAGAAGTATCCTTGATGACAATATGCATTATTTAAGAACTATCCCTGACGACAATATGCATAATCTAAGAAGCATCCAAATTGGCCAATTACCAATTAAGGATTGCTCAAAAAGCAATCAAATACCGCAAGATCTTAAATAAGTATAGCGATAGTGAGTGATGTGAAGGTGATTTGAGATTATAATTTCTTCGTGGTGATGGTGGGTTAGAGATTATGGTCATAATCGACAAACATGTCAAGAGGTACTATGACATGGGGCCTCAACTTCACCGGCAAATTCTAGTATCTCTTCGGTAGCCTGCCTGAACAAGGATATGAAGGGCAATTGCCCAGGCTCATTTTTAACTATCCCTATTTTGTTTTATTTTGGTTTTTACGAGGGCACGTAAAAGAGGCAAAATAACCCAAGGCTATAAAATATTAAGAGCGGGCTACTCATTGGTGACTATGGTTATGATGCAAAGATCATGCTGAAAGGCACCGGAGGTGGTGGTGGCAAGTGCGTTGAACACCTGTAATGTTGGAGCACAAACAATCCTAAGAGATACTATAAGGAGGATGACGTAGGGCAACATAAAAGTACAAAAAGGTGGTGGTAGACAATGCCGAAGGTGGTGGAGGCAAGTGCGCTGACCATAGGCAATGGTGGAGCAGAAACAATCTTAACATATACTATAAGGAGGTTGAGGCAGGACGACATAAAAAGTACGAAAAGGTGGTGGTGGACGGCGTCGATGTGGTGGGGAAGGGTAAATAAGACGAAAGAGCTACTCTTTCTATTGTGATGGCAGTGTGGGAGCCGGTATGAACTACTAAAGAATTTAACATTGTTAGCAATGAAGAAGGTGAGTGGTAAGTTGTTGAGGTTTTTTACCATCGTCCCTAACAATCTGCTACTATCCGACCCACCAAAAACGCCACATTTCTTAACTGACTGAAAACAAAATATTAGCAAAATACAGACAAGGAATTGGGATGACCGATAAAGATTTGATCTTTCGTTTGATCAGTATGGGTGTTTGAACATGTGATAGTTCAACGTTGGCAAAGTGGAAGATTCAGACATGTAGTATAGCTGGGCAAGAGTTTGTGTTAGCGCATAAATTTGCGTTTGGGCCATAAAGCCCTTGTTATTATGATATGGGGATATCAACTAGTTTGTTCTACTAAGAAGTTGTTATGATATGGGGATGGAGCTGCTGTGGCGTCGACCTCGCCGGCAAATTCTAGTGCCACATCGGTGACTATGGCTCCGGAGCAAAAATCATGCTGAAAGGTGCCGAAGTTGGCCGAGGCAAGTGCGCCGACCATCGACAATGGTGGAGCAGAAACAAGCCTAAGAGGACCATAAAAAAGTTTGAGGCAGGGCGAGATAAAAAGTAAGAAAAGGTTGTGGTGGACGGCACCGATGGTGGCAGGGAAGGGTAAATAAAACAAAAGAGCTAAAAATACTATCGAATACCACAAGACCTTACATTAGCCATTACAAAACTGAGTGCATCGGTGGTGATAGTGTTCTGACCAATTAGAATCTGAACTGGATATCGAAGTGGTGAAAAAATTAAGGATTAAATTATTGCTATAAAATCATATATAAAAATTATAAGAATAGGAAAAAATATGATATAAAATAAAGTATTTTTTAAAAATAAAATTTACACATATTAATATATAATAAATTAATAAATATAATAATTTAGATTAAATTAAAATTAAAATTAAAATTAAAATTTTATATTATCATTTATTTAAAACTCATAAAAATTGAACTATATTTTAAAAAGATTAATTAAAAGACTTTAACTGTATTATAACTTTTTTTTCAATATTCTTTAAATATGCTTCTTTTTAGTTTAAACATTATTTTGTAATACATTCCTAAATTATATTAAGTAAAATTATTTATATATATTAATTACTAATATAATTTATTAAAAATTTATAATAAAAATAATAATTAGTTTTTGATAATAATTAAAAAATTTCAATTAAAATATAAGGAAATAAATAAACAAATTAAATTTTGATAAATATAATTTATTAGTGAGATTAAATAAATTTAATATTTTTAAGGATAAAAATAATATTTTTTTTAATAATAATAATTTATAATAAAATTTTAAATTGAAATATAAATATATAAATAAAAATATTTAGTTTATTATTGTAGGGATATATATGTGAAATGGAAAGAGAAAAACACAAAAAGATCGGGTTGGAGATGGGAAATAAGAGACTTGTGGTGGATTGATGATTGTCGAAAAACGTATCAAAAGGCCTACAACATAAAAGGTGTTTTGAAGGAACTATGATGATGACATCACGTCGACAATTCTTGTGCCTCGTCGGAGAATCGGCTGTTGCGAGATGTAACTCGCTGAGTTCTCGTTGGAAGGCTCCGGAGGTAGGTGTTAGTAAAGGAGAACGAAAATGCAAGATTTGAGAGACAAGAAAGAACAAAGAGGAAACTGAATTTTTTCTTATTCCAGCTTGAAAACGACGAACTCCAATACAACGCTTAAATAACTTTAAGAATAACAACAAAGTTGAAAAGTAGGGATTCAATCCCACTATCTGCTAAACTATCTAGCTACTGTTATTGTCTACTAACCACTAACATAATAACAACTAGGGCCCACTAAATAAATGTGTTGCAATAAAGTAACACTAACTTTTGAATCAGTCAACTATATTTATTCAACACTTCCCTTTGATTCAAAATCACATACTCCTAATTGTAGCCTGAAAAATTGAAACTTGGCTTGTGTCGGAGATTTGTAAAAATGTCAGCTGTCTACTCATTAGTGCTGCAGAATTTTAGCACTATTTTGCCATCAGATATCAATTTTTGAATGAAATGATGCACATCGATATGTTTCGTTCTTCCATGAAAAGCTAGATAGCCATTGCAATTGTGGATTGATTATCACAAAATACCACTGTAGCTTTCTTTTGATCAAGGCTGAAATCAATAAGAAGTTTTCCAAGCCATAAAGCTTATCGCGCTATTGAAGAACCTATTGCATACTCTGCTTCGGATGATGACAATGTTACTGTTTCTTGTTTCTTTGAACTCCATGTCACTGCTCCAGAACCAAAGCTGAAAACATTACCAGAAGTGTTTTTTCGATCATCTAAACATCCTGCCCAGTCACTACCAGTGAAACCAATCAATCTGAAATTTGGTACTTTGCAATACCATATGCCAAAATTCACAGTCCCTGCAATATAACGAAAAATTCTTGTTACTGTTGCAAAGTGTTGTATTGTAGGATTATGCATAAATCTAGACACAACACTAACAGAGAAAGTAATGTCAGGCTTAGTGTGTGTTAGATAGTTTAAACCACCAACTAAACTTCTAAACAATGTAGAATTAATTTTCTCAATCCCATCTTCACGTTGTAGCTTCTCATTGATGTTCATTGGTGTGGCTGCCACCTCACAATTTGCCATGTTAAACCTCTTCAAAAGATCTGCAACATATTTTTTTTGACACACAAAAATTTCATCATTACTTTGCATGATCTCAAGTCCCAAAAAATATTGTAGCAAGCCCAAATCTGACATCTTAAAATTTCTTATCATACAGAGGTAATTGCAACTGAGCAGTTATTGCCAAAATAATTCTCACAGTTTCAAATCTAGCTACAGGAGAAAAAGTCTCTTTGAAATTTATACCTTGCTGTTGTGAGTAACCCTTTGCCATAAGACGAGCTTTGTGCTTTTGTATGCTTCCGTCATCATTATATTTTGTTCGAAAAACTCACTTGAGCCCTACAACATTTTTGCCTTCTGGAACATCAACTAACTCCCATGTTGAATTTCTTTCGATAGCCTGCATCTCTTCTAACATAGCAATCTGCCACTTAGGTTATTCTGCAGCTTCTTCAAAAGATGTTGAGTTAGCAACTAATAAAGCAAAGTTACAAGTCTCATAGATTTCTCTAAGAGATCTATATTTTCTTGGTGATGTTTCACTACTACTGCTAGAGGGGCTGGATGATGAAGAATCTAAATTGATAGAACTTATGTTGCTATTATCACCATTATCGCCAGGTGATGAAGGAGCAGAACTTGCAGGTGATAAAAGAGTAGAGCTTACTAGTTGTTCAACTTCAAAATCTGCAAGAACTGATTTTTTTATGCCTTTCTTATCAAAACTCCACTTCAAATTCTCTTCTTCATTAAACATAACCTCCCTGCTAATTATTACTTTGCCACTTATAGGATTATATAGACGATATGCTTTGGACTGAGAATGAAAATTCATTTCTCATATTTTTTATCAAGTTTAGGACGAGGATTAATCAAAGCATACACTATACAACCAAAAACTCTTAAGTAGCTTACTCAAGGCTTCTTACCCATCCAAGCTTCATAAGGTGTTTGATTAAGAACTGCCTTTTTTGGCGAGATGTTTAAGAGGTATACTGCAATTGCAACTGCCTCTCCCTAAAATTGGTCAGGAAACCCTTTCGCTTTTAACAGACTTCTAGCCATTTATACAACTGTTCAATTTTTCCGTTCCGCAACATCATTTTGTTTTGGCACGTGTGATACTGTAAGTTCCCTGCGAATGCCATTCTCATCACAAAAATGGTGAAATCATTAGATAAAAATTCACCACCACGATCAGTTCGAAGTGCTTTTATGCTTTTCCCACTTTGCTTCTCCACCAGTGCTTTAAATTTCCTGAAATTCTCAAAGGTTTCAGATTTGAATTTCAAAAAATAAACCTAACTCATACGATTATAATCATCCGTAAATAGAAGAAAATAGCAACTTCCACTAAGTGACTCCATTTTTATAGGACCACACAAACCAGCATGCACAAGTTGAAGACAGCTAGAAGCCCTCCATGATTTTCCAACAGGAAATGACCTCCTACTCTGCTTCCCATAAACACATCCCTCACAAAAATCAAGTTCATTAATTTTCGGCAAGCCAACAACCATTTCTTTTTTATTGAGAAGTTTTAGACCACTCACATTCAAATTCCTATAACGTAAGTGCCATAAATTTTCCCCAATATTTCTTTTAACAGCTAAGGCTCTACTCACTTCATTTAAGACATTGAAGGGAAACATCCTATTTTGCGCCATATGAACAGTTGCTATGATTTGTCCATATTTTTTATCACGAATAACACATGAATTATCATCAAACATAACAGAATATCTACTAGGTATCAGTTGTCCAATACTTAATTAAGTTGTGAGCCAAACTAGGGACAAACTGCACATTATAGAGAAGTTTAACATCACCTTGTGTAGTTTTGATAGCAACTGTACCTTTCCCTTCCACTTTCATTTTCTTATCATCTCCATTTTGAACCTCACTTTTCTGCGACCCATCAAGCTCTTTGAACAATACCTTGGTTCCTGACATATTTTTGGAGCATCCGCTATCTAAAAACAATACATGTATGCCATTGATATCGTCTTGAATTAGTGAATGAGCCATAAATAGCTTGCTCTCCTAGTCTACCTTTTCTGTAAAATTTGCTTGCTTTTGTTCTTCTTTTTGTTTGGTCCAACAATCAGCTTCTTTGTGCCCCCATTTGTTTCAATATCTGCATTGGATTGAGCTCTTGTACTAACGTGGTTCACCAACTTGGCCTCTGCCTCTGCCACCATCACGACCACGCCCACGCCAACGATATCCTCTACCTCTGCTATGGCCTGCTACTGCTGGATTTTCTACCTTTCCTTTGGAAAACTCCCCCTTCACTTGAAAAGCTTGTTCCTTAAACTTCTTATAAGACCTAACAGTTCTAGCTTTATGGGTTAACAAAGAGCTCACCATTTCATCAAAAGTATACCTAGACAAGTCCTTAGTTTCTTCAATTGAAGCAACAATATGATCAAATTTTGTGGTTAGACTCCTCAAAACCTTACTCACAACAATTTCATTACTCATATTTTCACCATAAGTTTTCATTTGATTAACAATCCCAGACACCCTAGACAAGAATTCTTGGACAGATTCTTTGTCTTTCATAATTAGAGTCTCAAAATCACGACGGAGAGTTTGTAATTTTACCGTAATTACTTTCTTGTCGCCTAAATATTCTTGCTTCAAAATCTCCCATGCCTGTTTAGGAGGTGGTTGCTGCTGAAATTCTGGGAAATATATCATCCTCTATTGTTGATTGAATGAGTAGCAAGGCTTTTGCATCCCTTTTGCGATTTTTTCGTAATCGTTATTTGGGTTTAACTGGTGTTGGAGTTGGCTCTTCATACCCATTCTCCGCTAAGTTCCAGAGTTCTTGTGACTTGAATAACGTCTTCATTTTGAGACTCCAAAGGTGATATTTTTCACCTTTGAAAATTGGAATTAGAGGCTACACTACTGAGCTGGTTTCGTTGCTTGCCATGGTTGTCTCTCAATTTTGGACCGAAACCTGGGCACCTTTGTTTAGCTCTAATACCATAATTGTTAGTAAAGGAGAACGAAAATACGAGATTTAAGAGAAGAAAGAACAGAAAGAAAGCTGACTTTTTTTTCTTATTCCAGTTTGAAAATAACGGACTCCAGTATAATACTTAAATGATTTTAAGAATAACAATAAAGCTAAAAACTAGGGACTCAATCCCACGATATGTTAAACTATCTAGCTACTGTTATTGACCACTAACCACTAACATAATAACAACTAGGACCCACTAATATAAATGTGTTGCAATAAAGTAGCAATAACTTTTGAATCAGTCAACTATATTTATTCAACAGCAATCAACTAATTGGGTGGATGATAGGGTGTACAAGGTGGAGATGAAGCCTTCGATAACAACAATGCGGACAAGGCGGCGGTCGATTTCAACATGTTTTGGTCGTTTATAAAAAACAGGGTTTTTGGAGATGTGAATTGTGGCTGCATTATCACAATGAAAGGGGATAGGTAGAGGCAACAGAATCTGCATGTCTCGAAGTAAGTACGAAATCCAGCGAGTTTTACACAAAGCGCTGGCCATACTCCTGTACTCAGCTTCGGTAGAGGAGCAGCTTACGGTACACTGTTTCTCAATTTTCCACGATACCATAGCATCACCTAACATGACACAGAGCCAGTAAGTGACTTGCTGGTGTAGTTGCAGCCTGGCCAATCAGAGTTTGAGAAGACCCTTTTTTGGGGGAACATCCAGTGACTTTAAGCGGCAGTGCATGTTGGACCAGATATATGAGGCGTGAGGTGGTGGTGTGGTGGAGGTAACGGAGTAGATGTGTTAAGGCGGCCCAATGCAGTTGGAGTGGTGCAAAGGTGAATTGGGTCAGTTGATGGACTAAGAAAGTGACGTCGGGTCTAGTAAGATTTAAGTAAAGCAGTTGTCCGATGAGACGTCGGTACCGATTAGGGTCTTCAAGGAGAGGACCATCATCGGGCAACAAATTTGTGCCTTAAGGGAATGGAGTGATAGCTGTCTTTAAATCTGGAAGAGAGGCTTCTGAGAGAATGTCTTGTATGTATTTTTCTTGGGACAGTGAGATGCCTTTGGGAGATCGGTGTAGCTCAATGCCAAGGAAATATTTTGCATGGCCCATATCTCTTATGGTAAACAAACTGTGAAGGTAATCTTTGACGTCCAGAATTAACATCTCCGAAGGACTGCTACTGAGTATATCGTCTATGTAAAGGAGAAGAACAATAAAAGTGTTAGCAGAACCGGAAATAAATAAACAAGGATCAGAGGATGATTGAGTAAAATCGTAGGATTGCAATTTGAAGTGATTTCGTGGTTTCACTATCGGCCAGCCTGTTTGAGGCTGTAAAGCAACTTGCATAATTAGCAGATTTGACCAGGTGCAGCCTTCAAATATCCCTGGGGTGGATGGATATAGAGTTCTTCTGTGATGTAGCCATGGATATAAGCATTGTTGATGTCGCAGTGGTGCAAGGGCTAGTTGTGGGCAGCGGCGAGGGCAATCAACACTCGAACTGGGGTGGGTTTTGCTACGGGGGAGAAGATATATGTATAATCTAGGTCTTCTTTTTGGTTGTTGCCACGAACTACCAGCCGAGCCTTCCGACGAACCACCGACCCATCTGGTTTTCGTTTGATTTTAAAAATCCATTTCGTATGTAAGGCTCGCCGTCCTTGCGGGAGAGTATTCAAATCCCAAGTTTTGTTTTGCTTCAGCACAGCTAGCTCCAAATCCATCGGTTTGACCCACAAAGGATTAGTAATAGCAGTAGCAAAAGATAATGGTTCATGTTCAGTGTCAATGTTGGCCATGCAGGTAAAGTAAGGGTTGGAGGGATAGAAAAATGAGTTAGGAGAGGGAAAACTTACTTGGGATGTAGACGTTGTAGCTGCGTCGAGGGGGGTAGGGAAGTGACGTAATCTCGGAGGTAAGGGGGATGGAACCGAAGATGAGTGTTATGTTGAAGTGGAGGATCGTTAGGTTGGGTTAGTGTGGGATGAAGAGAGTGAGTTGAATTGTGTGGATCTGGAGATAAAGATGGGTTTTGGTTGGTAGTTTGTGGGGAATTTGGGGTAGCTGGAAGTGAGGAAGGTGAGCGGCTGTGTATGGCAACGTGATCAATGCGGTTGTGAGGAAAATGAGGAAAAATAGGATTGTGAGGTGGGTCAATGTTGTTGTAAATGGGAATTGGGTTTCGTAAAAAACATCTATGGAGACAAAAAATTGTCCTGGTATTGAGATCAAATAATTTAAAACCTTTTTGTCCTGATAAGTAGCCCAGAAAAATAGATTTGGTGGCACGTGGTTCTAATGTATCTTTGAAAGGTTTGGTATTGGTGGCGTAACACAAACAACCAAAAACTCATAGATGTTCGTACGATGGTGGTTTATGGTAAAGCTTTTCATAGGGGGTTTTCCAAGATAAGATTTTGGTTGGGAGTCGGTTAATTAGATAGGTGGACATGAGTAAAGCTTCCCCCCAAAAACATTTGGGTAAATGGGCTTGATATAGTAGGACTCGGGTAATTTGCAGAAGATGTTTGTGTTTGCGTTCAACAACATCGTTTTGCTGGGGTGTGCATGGGCATGATTTTTGGTGTACAATTCCTTTGGTTTGAAAAAGTTCCTTACACTTGTTGTTGACAAATTTAGTGCCATTATCAAGACGGATACAAAGAATAGAGGCTTTGTGTTGGGTTTCAATCATGGATATGAAAAATTTCAAGGTTTTGAATACTTGATCCTTACTGTTTAAGAGGTAGGTCCAGGTGGCTTTTGTGAAGTCCACAACTATGGTCAAAAAATAACATGAGCCATCAAAATTTGGGACCCCATACGGTCCCCATAAATCAATATGTAAGGTCTCAAATGGTTGGTGGGTGTTCATGATGAGAATTGGAAACGGTGTTCGACTTTGTTTGGCTAAAGGACGAATATCACACGAAATATTGCTAGGAACTGAAATGTTGAAATTGGGTGAACATGCGATTTTTTCTTTTGAAATATGGTCGAGCCATAAATGCCAAACATGAAAATTGTCTTAGATATAATTAGCAACTAGGTTTTTAATATAAAAACCTAGAGAAGGACCTTTGAAAGTGCATGGGTGTAATAGGTTCTCAATGCCTATCTTGTATAATCCCCCTTCGGCCTCGCTCACAGCTACAATGTCATTAGTCCGCAGATCCTACAAATAGACTTTATCAGTGACAAAGATGATAGCAATGTGGTTTTGGGTGGCTAACTTGTGGACTGACATTAAGTTATGGTGAAAAGTGGGTATGTGAAGGACGTTTTGTAAGTGTAAAAATTTACAAAATTAACAGTGCCAACATGGTTAACATTCCTAGTTGTTCCGTCTAGAAGGATTACTGGTTTGAGGGAAGAGACTTCTGTTTTGTTGATGGAGAGGGTAGGGTTGTGACTCATATGTGTAGAGGCCCCCAAATCTACTATCCATGTACCATCATCATATTTGTTACTGCTAGAACTAAAACGATTTGGGTTCGTACCTGCGTAGCTGTTGTAAGCTCCATGATTAAGCTCAGTTGAGGATTTACCCTTGATTATGTGCATCAAGTCTTGGACCTGCATGGTGAGGGTTGCAATATCGTCTTCTACTTTTGACTGTGGTTCTATCTTCTGTTCCTCCAGGGGAAATATATATTCATTGCAGTATATATAGGTTTACCATTCTTTTTATGTAGTTCTCTATTCCAGTTTGGTATTCCATGTAGCTGGAAACATGTGTCCTTTGTGTGTCCCATCTCCCTGCAATGTTTGCAAAATTTGTCTTCTCTCCTATTACTAAATCTTCTTCTACCGAACTCCTTGTTTCCCTGTTTCTTATAGGTACTTATATTTGCCATAAGAGCAACACCCATCTGATTCATGCTTTCAGAGTTTACATTTTTTTGTTTTTCTATCGTTAGTATCATAGAGTAAGCTTTGTTTACCTGTGGAAAAGGTTCTATCAACATAATCTGACTTACCACAGTGGCGTACTCTTCCCTGAAACCTAGTAGGAACTGCATCAGTTTGTAATTATTAAGAAACCTATGTTTTTTCCAACGTGTTCACAACTACACACACTCATTGGCATTAATGAATCTAAATCATTCCACAGTCCCTTTAGCTTTGTAAAATAAACTGTCACAGTGTTGTTACCTTGCTTCAGGTTGCTAATGTCTTGTGTAATCTCATATAAGTGAGGTCCACTGCTTTCATCGTAGCATCCTTTTAGCTCTTCCCAGAGATCCTTTGTTGTTGTCACCACTAGGAAAGAGTTTAAGATCTCCTTCGATAATGAGTTAATGATCCAGGCTATAGCCATGTTATCGGCCTTTTTCCACTTCTTCATAAGTTTTTCATCTTCGATGGGTGGTGGCATTTCTCCATTCACAAAAGCAAGTTTGCCCTTGGCCTTTAATGAAATGATCATCGAATAGCTCCATGATAGGTAGTTAGCTCCTTTAAGAGGCATGTTCACAAGTGGGTTTCCTTGGTTGTCTGCGGCTGTGATGTAGTAAGCATCTTCATCGATTATGATTTGCGTAGTATCTTCCATCTCCATTGTTATGTTTACGATGGTAAAGTTTTAAGGGGGTAAGGTGTTTGTTTTTTTGTTTAAGAGACAAAGCAAAAACACTGCTCTGATACCATGATAATTCTTCGTGTCAAAATACGAAGACAAGCATTTTATTGATTGAGCGTTGATATATATACAAGATATCCTACTGTACAACGTGATACAAAAATCTTTCTCTCTCATCTAACGAATAGACTAACGAATAAATATTCCTTTTATGATTATATACAGCCTGGTGGTGCGTAGGGTTGGTTATTATTGATAGAAACCTTATCACCGGGGTACCAATACTGGACATGGATACTAGGATTGATTCAATCATTGGGTTGGAGAGATTTTTCGGGAAACACGTCGGTGAAATGATAGTGGAGGACGTTGCATTTTAAGATAACTCAGAGGGCAGTTCTAGCTCTAGTTCTACTTCTAGTTCTTCTAATGAAGTTTAGGTATGTTCGAGGCTTTTGAGGTTTAAAAGAATGTCAAACTTCATTAGACAATCGTACTAATTGGTAAAGAGAGTTTAAAGATTGGCGAAAGAGAGGTACCAGAGCCTTATCTTGGTGTTCTACTGGCAAGATACCACATTGCAATGATCGCCAGTCTTTCAATTATTGACGAAGAGATAATGTTGCGGATTAACGAAGGTCTCAAACTAAGAGCTTTGTGTTTAGGAGCTGGTGGCGGGGCTCTACTAAGCTTCTTGAAAACTCAACTAGGTTTTGAAGTCCATTGCATGGAAATCGACGAGGTGGTTTTGCAAGCTGCAAGAAAGTATTTTGACCTGGAAGATTCGGATGATATGAAGATTCCTGTAGTGAACACTTTAGAGTTTGTAGACAAGCTAGATCGTGACGGTGATCAATAATGTCCCCGAGAGTTTGAGGTCATTATGGTTGATATAGACACTTGCAATCCCATAAGAGCCCCTCCCAAGGGAGTCCAGATCCTCTGTCCAATATTATGGAGTCTTATTCTGTCTCATGAATCTCAGCCATTCATTTATGTGGGTACTGTGTGGGTCCCACATAAATAAACGTGGGATCCGCATAAATGAATAGGTTGTTGCGGTCTAAATAGAACAAAATAAATTAAATTCTATCTAGATCAATTAGAGGCCAGTGCACCCCGTCGACAAGTAATAAAAATCGGTAAGAACCAGATATCGTACCTAAGGGACAAATATTTCT
>JANZLC010000201.1:31329557-31345633 GCA_026413385.1 Erythroxylum gracilipes | reverse complement strand
ACAAATCATTTAGGTATGTGCTATGTACCTTATCTTCCATGGATTTTGGAGTATACTTCTGCACGGTCTCATAGTTAGTTTGATCTTTTGTTCCATTTTTTTTTTTCTGTAAATAGATAGATAAACGCTTCTAAAGGATGCAGTGGTTTTAGGTTGCTTCCTGACAATAGTAGAATGGTTTATCTAGAACAACACACTTACTTATTATAGATAGAAACAATAATCCCCTTGTGAGGTACGTACTACCAATACTTTTATATCAAACATTTAAATTCTATCAATACTTTATATACACATTAAAATATTGAACACCAAAGGAAGGTAGAAACAAATGGTTTCGATGGGCTTCCAGTTGAACAGAAGTAATTCAGAAAATATGTCCACTCAGTCATACGTATGTTGAAGCCAACTACATTTCCACACAATCCTAATAATTAAGGCAACGTCTAACCTTGTCAAAAAGCGACTTCTTCCGTCCAACTTCCAAAATGTTGAATATGATTAAAAATCTACCCAGACACTTACGTGAAAAATAAGTTGAACCTGATCATATAGCTAATATTTTGTGGTATTTATGTTTTTTTTAATACAAATAATTTGGAGATAAGTTTTTTTTAAAAAAAAACTTAATACTTCTTGGAGGATAAGGATAGTTGGGTCGTACTGTTGAGTGTCTGCTCAAATTAAGCTTACGAGACGAAAGTAATTAATATAAGAGAAAATGGCTATGTTGAAATTTTTTGTGAAAGAAAAACCGAAAACGAAAATAACAACACTCAATAGACATGCGAGGCTTTTAAAGATTTAATAATACACAACTTTACCCTTAATTAATAAAAAATAAAAATAAAAATTGAAAATCACACCAAAAAAAAAAGTGGAATCCAACAACCTTATTCTGACATGCTCGAGTGGTTACTACAAGTCTCTGATTGTTGTTGACTTAATGATCATCTAAATTGGCAAGCATATTAAGAACTTTAGTAATGGTGGGTCGCTTCAATGTGTTGTTACTCACACAGTCGAGCCCCAGCTTTGTTATGGCCTTAGCAGCCTTGATAGAGCATCCCGTTCTCTTCAGCTTCTCATGTACTGCATGTCCTTTAATGCTACAGTCGCTCCTTGCCCAGTCACTGATGTGCACAGGCATACTACATCCTGCCAATCTTACGTGCTTCTCCTTCATAATCATTTGGAGTATTACCACTCCCAAGCTGTAGATATCATTTGGCTTGGTTCCAGCTTCTCCTATGAGTTTTAAGGAAAAGTTTACTAATTGATGGTTATAGGAATCATCAGAATGGTTTAATTTGAAACTTACCATTGGTCAGAATGAGCGGGTCAGTGTATCCAATAGTGCCAAGTCTCAAATATTCTCCTTCTGCTGTGACAGCTCCAAAATCAGATAATTTTGGAACAAACTCCTGGTTCAGTATCAAGAGGATTTAGCAAATTAGTTAACCTGATATCTTAAGTTCCATTTTCAGCTTATTTCTACTAAATGTGTGTTTTTTACCTTATCCAAGAGAAGATTTTCAGGCTTCAAATCACGGTAGATGAGTGGAGGTGATTGATTATGTAGCTCCTCCACTCCACGTGCTACCCCAATGATGATCTTAAGTGTTCTTCCCCAGTCAAGGTCTATTTTGAACAGTAATTTTCATTATAAGCTAATAAATTGATTAGATTTACAAAATATTTTTTCACTAAAAGCAAACATTCTAATTAGTGAAGCTAACGTTTTCTTTCTACTCTAATAACATTACGACAGGCAAGAGCTCTTAGAACATTATTATTTCTTGGAAGAGTCAATAACTGGAGTGGCAACAGATCAAATGTAGATAAAACTCCCTATTGTCATCATGCTTAAATGTCAAGTGGAAATGACTAATAGTGCAAAACATGTTCTTGTATGAAATTAGAAATTACCTTGTAATTTACGCAAGACATTTCCATTTTCCATTAGTGGATAGACGAGGTAATACTTGTCTTCTGTTTCGCAATGGCCAACCAGTTTAATGATATGTGGATGCTTAATTGCACTCAGATATTTTGTTTCAGCCTGAAAAAGACAGGTTTCAAGATTAGTATAATTAGCAATACAAAGTAAGTACAGTTTCTAGAACTAAATTCTGTCTCTGAAGTGTTCGGAGTCAAGTAAAATACCTTTGTCATTACGAAAAGTTTAATGAAAAATAGAAAATAATAAGAGCAATCATAAATAATCAAAACAATTGTCATTAATTGCTAAAGAACAGAAGCGATGAGAGAGCTAGAACCATATTTCATGGGATTCCCTTTTAGAGTTTTAACAGGGCGTCTAACGGTGTGGCTAGAATGCAAAAACTATGACAACAGTGCAACACAAGACAATGCAAGAATTAAAAATCTTCTTTTCCTTACTTCCCACTGAGTCCTCATTTTGATGTCGGCATTGCGAGAGACCTTAACTGCTACTTGCAGGCCATTGACGTTCTTCTCCTCCCTTCCACGGATGGTGCCACCATAAACACGGCCAAACCCTCCATATCCAAGAAAGTTCTTTGCATCAAACTCATTCGTATATTGGTTCAATTCCCCAGCAGTAAAAGAGATCATATTTGCAGAATCTATCAACAAAAATTGAACTAGTTTAGCAGATAACAGAAGCTATTTCGTAAGTCTAAACATTAAAGAAGTATCCTTGATGACAATATACATTATCTAAGAACTATCCCCGACAACAATATGCATAATCTAAGAAGCATCCAAATTGGCCAATCACCAATTAAGGATTGCTCAAAAAGCTATCGAATACTGCAAGATCTTAAAATAAGTACAACGATAGTGAGTGATGTGAAGGTGATTTGAGATTATAATTTAATCTTCATGGTGATGGTGGGTGAGAGATTGTGCTCATAATCGACAAACAGATCAAGAGGTACTATGACTTTGGGGCCTCGACCTCGCCGACAAATTCTAATGTCTCGTTGGCAGCCTGCCTGAGCAAGGACAAGAAGGGCAATTGCCCAGGCTCATTTTGAACTGTACCTATTTTGTTTTATTTTGGTTTTTACGAAAGCACGTAAAAGAGGCACAATAACCCAGGGCTATAAAATATTGAGAGTAGGCTGCTCATCGGTGACTATGGTTCTGGTGCAAAGATCATGCTAAAAGGCACCGAAGGTGGTGGTGGCAAGTGCGCCGACCATCGACAATGTTGGAGCACAAACAATCCTAAGAGGTACTATAAGGAGGTGGAGGTTGACGAAGGACGACATAAAAGTACAAAAAGGTGGTGGTGGACGGCGCCGAAGGTGATGGAGGCAAGTGCGCCGACCACCGACAATGGTGGAGCAGAAACAATCTTAACAGATACTATAAGGAGGTTGAGGCAGGACGACATAAAAAGTACGAAAAAGTGGTGGTGGACGGCGCCGATAGTGGTGGGAAAGGGTAAATAAGACGAAAGGGCTACTCTTTCTGTTGTGATGGCGGTGTGGGAGTCGGTGGCGTACTGCTAAAGAATTTAACATTGTTAGCAATGAAGAAGGTGGGTGGTAAGTTGTTGAGGTTTCTTACCGTCATCCCTAACAATCTGCTGCTGTGCGACCCACCAAAAACGCCACCTTTCTTAACTGACCCAAAACAAAGATTAGCAAAATATAGACAAGGAATTGGGATGACCGATAAAGATTTGATCTTTCGTTTGATCAGTAGGAGGTGTTTGAACGTGTGATAGTTCTACGTTGGCAAAGTGGGAGATTCAGACATGTAGTATAGTTGGGCAAGAGCTTCTGTATTAGCGCGTAAATTTGCGTTTGGGCGACAAAGCCCTCGTTATTATGATATGGGGATATCAACTAGTTTTTACTACTAATGAATTGTTATGATATGGGGATGGAGCCTTTGTGGCCTCGACCTTGCCGGCAAATTCTAATGTCACATCGCCAAAGTTGGCCGAGGCAAGTGCGCCGACCACCGGCAAAGGTGGAGCAGAAACTAGCCTAAGAGGTACCATAAAAAGGTTGAGGCAGGACAACATAAAAAGTACGAAAAGGTTGTGGTGGACGGCGTGGATGGTGGCAGGGAAGGGTAAATAAGACAAAATAGCTAAAAATACTATCGAATACCACAAGACCTTACATTAGTCATTACAAAATTGAGTGCATCGGTGGTGATAATGTTTTGACCGATTAAAATCTGAACCGAATATCAAAGTGGTAAAAGGAATTAAGGATTAATTCACTATTAAATTGATATAAAAAAGTATATAAAATTATAAGAATAAGTAAAAATATAATATAAAATAAAAAATTTTATTAAAATAAAAAATTTACACATATTAATATATAATAAATTAATAATAAATCTAATAATTTAGATTAAAATTAAATTTAAAATAAAATTTTAAATAAAAATAAAAATAAAAATAATATTTTATATTATCATTTATTTAAAAACTCATAAAATTGAAGTGTATTTAAAAAAAGTGAATAAAAGACTTTAATTTTATTATAACTTTTTTCAATAATCTTTAAATATATATATTTTAGTTTAAACATTATTTTTTAATACATTCTTAAATTATCTTAAGAAAAATTATTTTATATACTAATTACTAATCTAATTTGTTAAACAAATTTATAATAAAAATAACAATTATTTTTTGACAATAATAATTAAAATTTTTAATTAAAATATAAGAAAATAAATTAATTAATTAATTTTTTATAAATATAATTTATTAGTGAGATTAAATAAATTTAATATTTTTAAGGATAAATATAATAATTTTTTAATAATAATAATAATTTGAAATTAAAATATAAAGAGAAAAATAAAAATATTTAGTTTATTGTTGTAGGGATATATATCTGAAATGAAAAATGAAAAACACAAAAAGATCGGGCTGGAGATGCGGACGGGGATGAAATTAAAACTCTTCTTTTTAATTTAAATGTTATTTTTTTAATACATTCTTTAAGATAAAATTATTTAAATATACTCATTATTAATCTAATTTATTAACAAATTTATAATAAAAATAACGATTAGTTTTTGACAATGATAATTAAATTTTTTTAATTAAAATATAAGAAATTAAATAAAGAAATTAAATTTTGATAAATATAATTTATCAGTAACATTAAATAATTTTAATTTTTTAAGAATAAAAATAATAATTTATTTTTTAATAATAATATTTTAAAATTTTAAAATTTTAAATTAAAATATAAAGAGATAAATTAAAATTTTTAGTTTATTGTTGTAGGGATATATATGTGAAATGAAAAAAGAAAAACACAAAAAGATCGGGTTGGAGATGGGAATGGGAGTAAGAGACTGTGGTAGCTTGGTGATTGTCGTGTCGAAAAACGTATCAAAAGGCCTACAACAGAAAAGGTTTTTTGAAGGAACTATGATGATGACGTCACGTCGACAAATTCTTGTGCCTCACCGGAGAATCGGCTGCTGCGAGATGTAGCTCGCTGAGTTCTCGTTGGAAGGCTCTGAAGGTAGGGAGATATAAATGAAAAGAAAACAGAAAAACCCAAAAAGATCGGGATGGGGATGCGATAGTAGTGGAATGGTGACGGTCAAAAAACGTATCAAAAGGCCTATAACAGAAAAGGTTTTGCGAAGGAACTATAATGATGGTGACTCGCCTGCAAATTCTTGTGCCTCACCGGAGAATGCGGCTGCTGCGAGTATGATGATGACGTCTCGCCGGCAAACGCAATCACAGAAACAATGAGAACGGGTTGAAAACAATGGATCCGCAAAGTGTCAAAACAAAGCAAACGCCTTTGAACTCTAGCCCCTGTTGCACCAAAGAAGGAAAAGGGTAAGCAAGAGAACGTTCACAAAAGTCACAGAAACAGAGCATTTTGAGGGAGAAAGAGCTCAACATAGAGAGATTTTTTTACCTTAGATTTTCTGGGAGAGAGAGAGAGAGCGCATAGTCAATTATAGAAAGAAGCTGGAAAGGTGTGATTTAGAAGCCGTAATGGTCATGCTATTTATAACTGGGACACAGGCAACTAAAGCGCAGCCTCAGCATGACGCAAGTCACACAACACATAACCATATACGGAATGTACCTGGAAGCTTCGTGAGCAATTGCTGACTGGATTGCCTATGAACTAAAATACAACACTGTCACTAATTTCATATATATAAAAAGAAAAGACTGTATTTACGATTAATAGCTAATATTAGTCTAATTAATATATTCACTCTATATAACTGTGGCTTTTTATTTATAAAGGTTATAAAATTGGTAGGAATGTTTTCTGACTTTTGGTAATTTCAATATCTTTAACATCGAACCTTCGTCCATATTAATAAAAGTTCATATGGCTCTAGATTATATTAGTTAAAAATACATTAAAAAGGAAACATGTTTCGCAAACTTTAGAAATCAGATTTTTAATTTGAGCAAAAATTCAGCATATTTGATTAAGCGTACGAATCGAGCTCCCCGTGTTGTGAAAACTCAGGTTAATTTTTACCAATAATAATAAATTTATCTTGAGTACTATTACATAAGTGAATAGAGTATGAATGATTATACTGAAAAATCATATCAGGTAAATTTTTAGAAAAAACTAGAGGGGTCACAAACAGTCTCACTTAAAACTCAATCTCTTTGGACATAATTTTTCTAGACATGTAATTTAAAATCACAATAATTCATTCAATTATACCCAACAATAGATATTAAATAGAAAAATAAAGAATAACATAATTTAACGAGGTTTAGCCAATTATGCCTATGTTCTCGGACATTACTAAATTAATATTTCACTACTTCAGGAAAATAATACAAGTAAAATATTACAAAGAGAGGGAGAACATGTTTTTTCCATAAGGAAAGATAAGCAATTTTTGGATGATTAAAACTAACGGAGGAGAGTTTATTTTATAAGGGAATCAACCTCCCACAAATCCATATTTTCCCGATACGGGATTTGCAATTGTGGGAGGAGCTACAATTGTTGACAATTCAACAAATTTCCGCCTTGGCGAATTCCATATCTTTAAATCTCTCACAAAACTCATTTTTAGTAATGTCTTCAAATGTGCTTCAAAGTGTCCATCTTCAATTTTTAGCAATATTGATCAAATCCAAACAATGTTGAAATTTGACCGCAATCATCAGCTTTGTCAACATATCATCAGGACTCTCAATGGTCTTAATTTTTTAGATTGCTACTCCACCTGCTTCCGGAACCTCTCGTACAAAGTGATAACGGACATCGATGTGCTTTGTCTTTGCATGGTAAACCTGGTTCTTTGCTAAAAGGATGACACTCTGACTATCACAATACACTTTGATGTACTTCTATCAAGCTCCTAATTCACCAAGTAATCCTTGAAGCTAAATTGCCTCCTTCACAATCTCTACAACTGTCATGTACTCTGTCTCCATAATCGACAAAGCAACTATTGACTGTAAGATAGACCTCGAACTGGTTGGTGCCTACACAAGAGTAAACACATAGCCAATAGTTGATTGACAACTATCCAAATCTCCAGCATAGTCACAATATCTAACTACATATTGACTGTCTTGCTTATCCGGTTGAAATACCAAACCAACATCTACGATATTTAGAATGTACCGTAGAATCTATTTCACATCTTAGCAATATTCCTTTCTAAGATCATGTATATACCTGCTTATAACCTCAACTACCTGTGAAATTTTAGGCCTTGTACACATCATAGTATAAATCAAGCTACCAACAACATTTTCATATAGTACTTTTGACATGTATTCCCGTTCTACATTAATCTTTGGAGACAAAAATGCACTAAACTTGAAATGAGGAGCGAGCGAAGTACTGACAGGCTTTACTTTTCATTCAAGCCAAAACATTTTAGTAGCTTTCTTATATACTATTTCTGAGTCAAACAAAGTCTCCCCAATTCTCGATCTCTGCCTATCTTCTTGTCGAGAATCTTCTTGACTTCACCTAAATCCTTCATTTCAAAATTTTGATTCAACTGAATCTTCAATCTCTCAATTTCTCTTAGATTCTTTAAAGCTATCAGCATATCATCAACATACAGGAGAAGATAGATGCAAGAACCTTCTTGTAGCTTATGAAAAAACACACAGTGATCTTATTTTCTTCTTGTGTACTTCTTCCTATCATAAACTTGTCAAATCACTTGTACCATATCTCGGAGATTGTTTCAATCCGTATAATAAGTTTTCAAGCTTGCACATCATATTCTCTTTTCTAACAACTTTAAAACTTTCACGCTGAGACATATAGATTTCCTCCTCCAAGTTTCCATGTAAAAACACAGTTTTTACATCCAATTGAACTAGTTGTATATCAAAGTGTGCTACCAAAGCCAACAAAATTCGAATGAATGAATGTTTTACAATTAGAGAAAAAAAAACTTAATTATAATTAATTCCCTCCATCTAAATGTCTCCTTTAGCCACCATCTTTGCTTTTTAGCGAGCATCACTTTTGTCAGGAAATCTATCTTTCTTTGCATATACCCATTTGCATCTAATTTTCTTCTTTCCCTTTAGGAGACTAGCTAGCTTCCACGTTTGATTGTTGTGAAGGGATTGTATTTCTTCATTCATGGCTATCTTTCAGTTATCTTCTTTTGAACTTCGTATGCTTCCTTATAAGTGGTAGGAATGTCATCAATTTCAATTGGAGATGCATAAGCTACCATATTAACATAATGAGCGGGTGCTTAAGTGTTCCTTTTTAGCTTTCTCAATGCAATTGGTAATTGATTTTATGGAGGTTCTTAGGTAGGAACCTTTTCTTTATTTGACTCCTTTTCTTTCATAAGAGTTTTTGCATCTACTTCCTCATTTATTGGGGTAACAATTCTTCTTTCAAAGTCCACCTAGTTTAGAGTATCATCTGTCTGCTCAATATTTTTAGTTGCCATATTTCTTAACATGGTAGATTCATCAAAGGCAACATCCCTACTAAAAATTATTTTCTTTTGACTCTAAGCATCAAAGACGATATCCTTTCACGCCAAAGGTGATCCCCATGAAAATTAATTTCTTTGCACGTGGATCTGCTCCTTAACATGATAGTATACAGTGGAACTAAACACATGTAAGGAATCATAATCTATAGCAGGTTTTTCCAACCATTTTTCTAATGACGTTTTACCACCAATAGCACTAGATAGTAGGCAGTTAATGAGATGACAAGCATATGTAATAGCTTTAGCCTAAAATTCTCTGCTCAACCTAGCATTGGACAACATACACCAAACTTTCTCCAGTAATGTTCGGTTCATATGTTCTGTCACCCCATTTTGCTGTAGTGTATCCCTGATTATGAAGTGTCTGACAATACTTTCATCTTTGCAGACTTTTAAAAATGAATCACTTATATACTTCTCACCATTATCTGTACGGAGACGCTTGATCCTTCTGACTGTTTGAGTTTCCACCATCTTCTTCTATTTGAGGAAAACTCCCAACACTTCATCCTTAGTCTTCTATTTTCCTCACAAAGAAGCTCTCTTGGAAAGTCCCCACATATCAGAGTGAACATAGTCTAAAATACCCTTGATATCATGGATTGTTGTTCCAAAATTTACCCTTATCTTCTTCTCTTTGACATAATGCTCATAAAAATCCAATTTGCAAGTCTTCACACCTTTCAATAATCCTTGATTTACTAAGAGATTCAAGGATTTTTCACCTACGTGCCTTAAGTGCATATGTCATAACTTGGTTGCTTCTAACTCCTTCTCATCACTAGAAGTTGTTACTGCGATTATTCTAATAACAGTAGTACCTAGATAATGGTACAATCTATTATTCTTTCGTACTCCCTTTAATACCACAAGTGCACCAAAGATGATCTTCATTATTCCATATTTTGCTACCATCTCAAGGCCTTTTTCTTCTAGGCCCCTATAGAAATGAGATTCTTTGATAGACTCAGCATATAACAAACAACTGTCAAGATTTTGATTGATCCATCTTGATTCCTCAAACGAATGGAACCAATCCCAAGTCTGCTAAGAGGAAAGTCATTTATTATGTAAACAATTCCATCTTCTAGTTCTCTAAAATCATAAAACCAATCCTGATTGGGACATATATGATGACTGAATCCTAAATCAAGCAGCCATACACTAGAAGAGCTAGTTGATGACGTAACAATAAGTAAAAAAATTGAGTCTTCATTATTGTACTCAGCTATTTTTGAATCTGCAGCAGCCCTTCCTTTATCAAGTTTGCCTTTATTTTGAGCTTAAGACAATCCTTCTTTCAGTATCCTTTGTCTCGACAAAAAAGCACATTCATCTTTGCTCAGTTTAGGTCTTGACTTCGATCTCCCTTTCTTTCCTTTAGTCTAGTTTTGTGAATGACCTCTGACCACCAAAGCTCCTACTGCTCCATTTTTACGTTATTCCTTTGTCTTCCTTCTCAATTTATGACTGTACAAAGAAGCTGTAACTTCACTAAGAGACACAACAACCTTCCCATGAAGTAGACTAGTTTCAAGAAACTCAAACTCATCAGGAAGGGATCCCAATACATCAAAGTTATACCTTCATCTTCAAATGTCACATCCAAATTCATTAAATCGGTAACTAACTGATTAAAATTGGCGATGTGATCATTTATAGTGGTATCTGGAACATAAGAGAAATGAAACAATCTCTTCTTCATATAGAGCTTATTCTGACTGTTTTTCTTTAAGAATTTTTCCTCCAATTCATTTCACATTTTATATGTAAAAGTTTCTTTCAAAAAAGCATACTTTTGCTCTCTGGAAATACATGATCGAATTATACTACATGTCAAACGATTTATAGTCTTCTAATCTTTCTTCTCAATATCATCTGGTTTTTTTTCTTCAATGACAATGTCAAGACCTTGCTAAAAATGAGCATCTTGAACCTCATTTTACCACATGTCGAAATGACCTATATCATCAAAAATCTTCACCGCAAATCTTGCATTTGTGACTGCAGTTCTCGCCAAAATGGACAAGGAAGAAGCAATCGATGTGAATGATGTGGAATTTTTTCTATCTTCTGTCCTCTTTGCTACAATTTCTATTCAATAGTTGTTGATGCGGAATGTTAAAAGCCTAAGAAAATCTTTTCTGATCTGGAAGATCATACTACGTTGCAACCACATAGTATACTAAGAAGAAACTTTGACTCTAATACCAATTGTTGTGGAAACTCGAGTTAATTTTTTCCAATAATAACAAATTTACCTCGAGCAATATTGTGTAGGTCAATAGTGTGTGAACAATTGTACTGAAAAGTCACACCAGGCAAATTCCCAAGAAATACTAGAGATGTCACAAACGATCTCACTTAAAACCCAATCTCCTTAGATAGAATTTTCCTAGACATTTAATTTAATAACACAATAATTCACTATAACTATATTCGACAATAGCTATTAAATAGACAAATAAAGAACACTATAATTTAACAAGGTTCGACTAATTATGCCTATATGTTCGCACATTATTAGATTAATAGTTCACTATTTCAAAGAAATAATACAAGCGAAATATCACAAAAAGGGAAATACGAATTTTTTGCCTAAAGAAAACACAAGCAATTTTGGAATGGTTAAAACTAAAAGAGGATGGTTTATTTTATAAAAGAAACAACCTCCCATAAATCCATATTTTTCCGATGTACGATTTGCAATTGTTAGATGAGCCACAATTGTTAACAATTCAACACTCCGACCATCTTTATTATCAAAAGAATTACAGGTTGTTGGAACTAAAATAACTACAAAAGGTGGCAGTGATGACTGAGCTGTCGGAGCAGGTGCCAGAATTCACAAGTTCTATCATGGATTTACGAGGTTGGTGGTAGTAAAAATGTAAGGCCTGTTTTTTCATGTTTATTTTTTATTTTCTGTTTTTATTTTCAAGTTTAAAAGAATTTGTTGGATTAAATTTGTTGGTTTTTATTTTTATTTTAGGTTTTGTTTTCAAAACCTATGAAAATTATAAAAGTGGTTTTAATTATGATTTTTTATAATTTAATTTATTGTAAATTAAATATATATTATTTAATTATTTAATATATTAATTATTAATAAAGAATACTGTAGTATCTCAGAAATGGACACGTAAACGTGGTGATGACGAAATGCATGATGGTATGGTTGAGTAAGCTTGCAATCACACAGTGGATTTTTGTAGGAAAACAGGAAGACGTAAGGTTTCTTCCGAGTCTTTCGGTACTTCAAAATTTTAGCTATATCCTATTTGTCACTTATCATTCACATTCAAAAGAAGAAAAAAAAAAGTCTTTTGGATTTGATAGAGAAGATGTCTTGGCAAACATTAAACTGTCTGTAGACTGTCTCAGATTCATATCTAAAAAATGGGTTGTTTTAATTGTCAAAATGATGCAAATTTCTTATATATGCGCAAATGAAATCCAACATAAAATTTTGATTATTTCATATATGTAGAGGTAACGATTACCTCATCTCCAATGAGCCAAAAGGCTCGGTGTTTGGGATTTTTTTTTTGCTCATTCACAAAGCAATAAGTACATAGCTAATCTCACTCTAAACTATTCTTCACCTTCATGAAAATGTTTAGGTGAGTAAAGGTGTCGTGACATAAAGTAATATTTTAAAAAACGAAACAAAAATGAAATTAATTAAAAAAAGTTTAAAGTTTAAAAATTTAATCAATATTAAATCGCTATAAAATTAGTATATAATATATAAAAGGTAAAAATTATAAAATAAGTATAAATAAAATACTTTATTGAAATAAAATAACAATGCACTAATAATGCATATTAATATATAATAAACTAATAATTTAGACTAAGATTGAATCTATACCAATTTAGACTAAGATTTAATCTAACATAAATTTTTAAATAATAATAAAAATAAAAATTGCATTTTATATTTTCATTTATTTAAAGACTTATAAAAAAATTGAAGCATATTTGAAGAAAGTTAACAGAAAAGACTTTAACTTTATTATAACTTCTTTTTCAATGTCCTTTAAATACACTTCTTTATAGTTTAAATATTATTTTAAGATATCCTTAAATTACCTTAAGCAAAATTACTTATATATACTAATCAATAATTCAATTTATTAAACAAATTTATGATAAAATAATAAATTTTGATAATAATAATTTAAATTTTTTAAATTAAATATAAAGAAATAAATAAATAACCTAAAATTTGACAAATATAATTTATTCGTAAGATTAAATAAATTTAATATTTTTAACGATAAAAGCAGTAATTCATTTTTAACAATAATAATTTAAAATAAAAATTTTAATTAAAATATAAAGAGATAAATAAAGAATATAAATATTTAAAAAATAATTTATTAATTAGAATATGTGACAACCGAAAAACAAATTGACTGAGAATTCAAATCTTTCGTACAATAATACATTTTATAAATTCATGGTGGGTGCCATGTACAAAACAATGATGGTTCCACTTGCTGTTCTGTTTTGTCAAAGAAGAGAGAGTACGAGATTTTGTTGTCCCTTTGACTGAGTTATTACTCAACTGATTTGTTAAAGAAAGTAGTCCGATTGAGACTCAGGCTTAAGTGTGTCACTATCTTTTTAAAAAATGTAGTAGAGGTTAGCCTTCTTCCAAGGACCTTGTAATTTGTATTTTTTCCTTATAAAAAAAGAAAGTAGTCCAATTTTTTAAAAAATTAGGCACTTTAATTTTTACTCATAAAAATTATAAATATAAGTTGGATTAGAAATTAGACCAATTTGTATTTTTTCTATTAGACTGATAGGTCCAATCTAATTTTTAAAACATTGAAGAACTATGAATAATTTGATTTAATATTATATTTAATTAACCAAAATTAATTGTTAATATGAATTATGAATAATTTGATTTAATTTTTGTAATTAAATTAAATTAATAATTATCATTAATTTAATTTAAATATCTTCAAAATATATAAATTTCAAATAAAAATTAATTTATTCATTAATATATATTTAAAATAAATATTAATTTTTAAATAAAAATTTAATTTTTAAAATTATTTATTTTAATAAATAAAATTTTAAATAATTTATTAATAAATATTATATAAAAATTAAGATAAACTTATTTAATTAAAATAATTTATCTTCAAACTTTATATAATATATAATTATAATTAATAATAAAAATATAACTAAATTAATATTAATAACTAAATAAGTTTTTGTATTTAATCAAACAATTACAATTAAAACAAAAAGCGAAAATTAAAAATAACAACAAAAATTTATAAATAGTTCAACGAAAATTTTATACAAGGTTGGTGGTCGTAAATGGATACGCGGATCTATGAGGTCGGTGGTAGAAATGGATATATGGGAGGACAAAATTGCTGTAGCGACCCCTGTGTTATACGAAAGTAGCTAATTAAACTTTGAGATATAAAATGTTACTCTATTAACTTTATGTTTTCAATTTTACTGCAAAAAGAACCCTTAGCCGTGTGTTGTTAAGGGGCTGTGAGTTAATAAAATTTTAACTCAGGATTTTTTTTGCTAATATATATGAGAGCCTTGATTGTCGTAAATGATAGAAGAGTAATTGCTCTTTAGTTCTTGGTAATTAGTAATTACTTTCATGGCATCCAAGCTTACCAACTCTTTGTAGGTACTGCGTACGTCATAACATGAGATGCTTTTTTGTAGAAAAGATAAAACGATTAGGTGTTTGTTTAAGGATATATTTTCTGTCCATTTTATCCTATTCTTATCCTATTTTATAAATCTTAATCATTCATTTATATAAGTCTCATCACAAACAGAGTCAGAAATTTAAGATAAGAGTGTTCAAGTATTTAATTTTTTAAAATTTTAAAGGGTCCAATGTACTACTAAATTTCAAATAATTCTGTTCTTATATATATATATATATATTAAAAATAAAAATATTTAATTTTTTAAATCCATTAAGCCTCATCTATTTCTGTCTATGGGTCTCATATTTATTTATGTGAATCCTATATAAATAAATAGCTTACATTTATATGATAGGATAATAAAGTGATAAAGTAGATAGATGAACCTAGCCCGTTTGTTTAGTGCGGCGGAAGTGCAAACAAGTCAATTTAATTCATTAGTTTATGAGTTTCTCAGTCTCTAAGCCGCGTGGCACGTGAGAGTATGTAGCATGGAGCAAGGAAATAGAAGGAATTGCTGCCATCTTTATGTTTAGTTATGCTGATCGTAGTTTTGGTTAGTTCGGGGCTGTAATATAATTGCTGCTCATTTTATGTTGTTGCTATGCTTACTAGTGAAATTATGTAATTGGACAGCAGATCTAACTTTCTTAAGTTTTTTGGTAGGCAGTTTGTGAAGGTGTGGTGTTGGTAGTATTCTTGCTACGCTTTGATCTCGGATCCTTTTAATTTGAATTTGTATTACGTGAGCCATTTAGTAGGTTAGAGATTTTTGTTTACAAAATCTTTAGTTGTGTATATTTTATTTTTTTATTTGTATAAAAATCTTCCTGAATTATCAAAAAAAAAAAAAAAAGTTTAAGAGACTCTCTTCCTCCCCCGATCCGGTTTACGTCTTTTTCCAGGCAGGTGAGAGTTTGAGTTTCTCAGTTTCGAATTCAAAGAAATCATAGTGCTCGGAATTATGTTTTTGAGTAAAACACTTTTATTCGCGCCCCGTATAACCCTTCCACAAGGAATATGACCAAACTGTACAAAGAAAATACAGAAAAATAAGAACCCTGAAATATAGACCCACATTGTAATGATAGATGAATAACAGAACAAAAAGCATACTGGGCCTCAATGTTGACTTTTATACTAAAATTGTTTGTTGGTCCACCCGCAAATGACTATTGTCATTAGTTTTTTCAATTTAAAAAACAGTTAGTCTACGTTGTGCCCACGTAGACTAAACAGTTAGTTCTGAACAGTGTTGCATAACGTTGCAAAGCCACTGATTCCTAATTTTGTAGTCGGCATTGCAAGAGACTTTAACAGCTACTAACATGCCATTTAAGTTCTTCTCTTCCCTTCCATGGATGGTGCCACCATAAACGCTGCCAAATCCTCCACGACCAAGAA
>JANZLC010000201.1:31260925-31275957 GCA_026413385.1 Erythroxylum gracilipes | reverse complement strand
TTTCGGGACGTGCTAGCACACCACAGCCGCAGCCCGAATCGTGCATACTCGTGTGGATACCGGTAGAGGGCATTCGCGATTTGCAGTGTCTTGGAATTCGAAAAGAAGCAACCTACCCACGCAAATAAGGTATTTTCGTTAATCCTTCGTGTTTTCGATTATACATCATATTCTTGTATGGTCTTTTCCGCAGAGTATTGTGAATACACGGACCGTACGCGATCCAACATATGTGAGGGGGAAATTGATTAAGTTAGTTTATGATTCGTCTAAATGAATTTTGGAGTTTGATAATTTGATTGAGGATCAATTGTATACGGATGATTTTGATGTCAATAATGACATGTTGACCAATGTATTGACCCGTGGTGAATTATCATCTTGGCATGCTTATGATTCTTTTACTGCACCTACGCTGATTTTTATGCCTCCTTATTAGTTGAAATTAATAACATTGAAGATATTCTTTTTTTTGCATCTTTTTGTACCAAGGGGGAGAGATTTAGATGATTGGATAATTGTTTAATTAATTGAAATTATTGTTTCTTTGGGTATTTTCTGGATATTCTCTATTTATGTGAACTTGATGTTATTTAGAACTCGATGTTAGATTAAGGGGGAGTGTCCAATTATTTTCTTAAGGAGGAGTTCTTATATGTGACAAATAATGTCAAAAAGGGGGAGATTGTTAAGATATTTGTTGAGATATCTTATTAATTAATTTTGGGCATTATTTGTAATTAGACATAGTTGTATATATTTGGAATTTCATTATAATAAGAAATTTACCTCGTGTGGAATTCTTGAAGATAAGATAGCATGAACGATAAAATCCTAGAGAATATAGGATTTATTTAGAATAAAATCACCATGTCTTATAAAAGATATCGTGCAGGTTTTTTGGTGATTTTTAGAGTTATCTTTGGTAGCTGTATTTTGGTGATTGTAACTATCTTTGGAAGTAGATTTTGTGGGATGGGAGTTATCCATGGCAACTGTGTTTGTCTACATGCGACTGAATTTTTGGAGAACTGAGTTATTGTTTTTGTGAGGGAAAAACTAGCAAAAAATTAATTAATTTGGGCAGTTGCATTTTTTTGTTTTTATGTGAGCAATTACATGCTCGATTGAGCTATTCTTGGTAGCTGCATTTTTACATATATGGGTGAATAATTGGACTGCTTATCTATTTTTTTGTAAGGAAAAAACATGCAGTAAATTTGATCAATTGTGCAGCTATTTTTTTGTGATGTTTCGTTGATAAAACATATATTCGTTTAATGATTTTTGTGGCTATTGTGTGTGGATCTCTTCAGTAATTAATTTGGTGGTTCACAATAGAATTATTGGTGGAAGATTTCCCACGATTTTGCCTTGATGTGGCTGCAAATATAGGGGAATGTATTTTTAATCAAGTGTCACTTTGTTCATGTTATTATTGTTTCAATCACCTAAGATTATATTTTCGTATTTATTAATTTTCGTTGTTGCAAAAAATTCTCTGTTAAGATTAGCACGAGATGATCGTATTATTGAGAGTGAAATACTTTCATAGGGTGTGAGTACGAGTGACTAGTGTCAAGTGCTGAGTAGTGTCAACTCAGTAAAGCCTTGTGTAAAACTATTGTAATTCGCTGAAAGTGATTAAATTGGGTGAGGGCCTTACAAACATAGATTGAGTATGTTGAACTGTGTTATCAAATATTGGTTGTCGATTTGCTTTTTGTGTGTTTAATTTTTTTGTTTACAATTTTTTTTTGTAATATTAACAGTTGCTGAATGTGTCACTTTGCATTAAACAATCGATAGATACAGTTCAAAGCAACTAAGAAAAAACAAGATACTTACGAAACTACATCCTTTGGGACTTTCAACTCTCTATCAAGAGTGTTTAGTTTAGAGCTTTTCACCTTGCTTATCTCGCAAGTAAGCACAGGTTTACTCTCGAAAGTCAAAGACAGTTGACAACAAGATTTAGCTACTCAAAATTTATTTAATACAACAAAAGAATATAAGGGAACAATTTATTCATGAACAGATAATATTTTACGGTGGAAGGGGCATTTAGTGGTAGGAAACTCGACACGTCTTTGACTCAAATTAATTGAGCTATCTCATGCTACTGCTCATGCTCATGGAGGACATTCTAGGTGGTTGGGAACCTATAAGAGGTTAAGTGCACATCTTTCCTATCAAAGATTATAGAGAGATGCTAGAGAGTTTGTAAGAAAATGTGAAGTTTGTCAACCGAATAAAAATGAAACTATTGCTTCTCTTGGTATACTTTAGCCCTTACCAATTCCTCAACATATATGAACTGATATTAGCATGGATTTTGTTGAAAGTCTGTCATTGTCAAAACGTAATAACCAGTTATTGTTGATTGAACAAGTATGCTCATTTCCTTCCTCTACGCTATGCTTATATGATGGAAAAAGTTGTTAAGATTTTTATGGATCACATCTTTAAGTTACATGGTATGCCACAGGCAATCGTTAGTGACAAAGATGAAGTCTTCACAAGTAACTTTTGGAGATAATTGTTTCGTTTACAAGGAGTAAAACTACAGTTCTCGAAAGCTTATCATCATCAAACTGACGGATAAATAGAGGCTCTCAATTGTACGTTTGAAACTTATCTCTAGTATACGACTTCCGATTGTCTAACGAATTGGAGTAGATGGGTGTCCTTGGCCGAATGGTAGCATAACACAACGTTCATTCATCAATAAACGTCACTCCTTTCCAAGTAGCCTATGGCTTTTTGCCTCATATATACACTCCATACTTCGCAGCGATTCTCCTATCTTAGCAATTGATCAAGTTTTGATAAATAAGGAAGCATGGTCGGCATTCTACGATTTCATTTACATCGAGTGCAAAACAGAATGAAACAAATTGCTGATTGACGCCTCATGGAAAGAAATTTTGCTGTTGGAGATTATGTCTATCTGAAGTTACAACCCTATCATCAACAGTGTTAAAAAACGCTTTTCACAGAAGTTATCAGCCTTGTTCTATGGTCCTTTCAAAATCCTTCAAAGAGTAGGGTCAGTAACATACACACTTGATTTACCAACTGATAGTAGGATTCACCCTACCTTTCATGTTTCACAACTGAAATGTAGGGTATCTGATTCTGAAATCATATCACCAGTATTACCTCAATCTCTATATTCCATGCTTTGTATGCCAGTCGCTATTCTTGATCAAAGAAAGGTGAATCGACATAATTGACCAACTGTGCAGATATTAGTACAATGGTCTTCTTCGAAGGATAATGACATTTCTTGGAAATTTCTATAAGATATTCAACAACGTAGTTAAACCTTGTGGACAAGGTTCATTAGAAGAAGGGAAATGATAGGAGCAAAAGCTGATGAATGAAGACGTAGATATATACGACATAGAATTGTAAATAACACATAAATTAGTGAAACGTTGTCATGTAGGGGGAACATTTGTCTCGTTGTAAGTGGTTGGCCACCAATGGTTATTATAGTCGTTAATATGATCATTGGAGGCAGAGAAGAGAGTAACAAATAACCATCACTTCTTTCTCTGTGTTCTCTCTCTTTTCATTCATTTGTTTCAATCCCTAAATTTCCCAAATTAGCTACGCTACAAAAATCTATATCATTCTTCTTCTTTCTTATAATTCTTGATTCCCAAATTTAAAGAATTAGGGTTTCTGACAATAAACCTGTAACAGTGAATTTAGTGACTTTGATACTTCTATTTTTGATTTAGAAGATTTTGAAAAAAGTAATTAAACAACAGGAGAGATTAATCTTTTACCCTATATTTAATAGCACAGTTCTGTTTTAAGATCATACGTAACACTATCTTCATCCATAGCGAACAAAAACTGTGTAAAATGCTCTGTACATTATCTCCCTGACAGCCTACCAAGAAGTTTTTAATAATCCTTGCTGCTAGTATATATTATATATATACACAAACCAATGTCCCTGCAGATCTTCAACTAGGCTTCTTGGAAGTAATTTCCATACTTGTGCGAAGAAATTCTCAGAGCTTTTAGCTGCCTTTGTATATGGTCCTGAAGCCAAATCATCATATTGCTCATTGGCATGTTCTTTTCCTGAATACCACTCAGTTCAAATAGTCAACACTTTAAACAGATGAATCAGGACGATTGTTTTTGTTATTTCCCTTTCTGAAAATGGAGGAGCAAGAATCTTTTTCCTGATTTGCATCCTCTGTGCAGTTTGTTTCTTGAGAATCTGCGACAACACAAGTTGCAAGGACCTCACTTGACGTTGAAGAACATTCCTGTCTATCGGTTTCGACGGGATTGTGCAATCTTTCACATTCTACAAACATATAATCCTCCTCTACTCCTATCTCAGATGATTTCTGGGATTCATTTGTACATGTCTCACAACTCAAGTTCTCATTTAGTTTCTCTTCAATCTGCGTACTTATCTGATTCTGAGATGTCTTTAGATGATTAAAACCACTATCTGACTGCGAAGTTGTAGGACATTCAGTTGCCAATCTAGGAATTTTCCAAATGTCTTCCCTTTCTGGGGATAAATTGGTGACTTGTTGACTGTTCCCTTCAGCTTCCTGTTATCATGCAAAGTGCATATATTCAGTTACGGAACTAATACTAGCAAAGCCACACACCTTCACAAATAACTAAATGCCAATACTTGTCATTTAAAAGGTTCACAGATAGCAAAGAACCATCTATAAACCAACAACATTGAACCTAACAACATTGAACCAGGACGGGGATTCAGGAAGCAAACCAAGTAGGAGATTTCAATTAGCTTGTTCAATTTTATTGACAAGGTTAACATAATATCCGAAGTTGAACAAATACTCGAGTTTCACAGAAGGCTTTCACACACGTCATCCAACCCAAGCAACATATATTTAGCTACAAATAGGGTTCTCCAAACAAATAAAAATAATAAAGATATCACATTCAAGAATGATAAGAATCAGAAATAAAGCCTTTATCATTCTATAAAGTTTCCAGAATAATTGGGACAGGATTTTAGTACCTCTATTGATGACGAAAGACTCCTCCAGTGACTAGCTCCCGTTTGCCACTGGATTCCACCAGGAAATGGTCTTGCACTGCCTACTCTAAACTGTTGCTGTATAACTCTCGGAGAGGTAATGGCTGACAGTGAAGTGCCAACTCTCATATCAGCTTTGGAACTAAAGGAATAACTTTTCCATGCATTTGGTGTCCTGCTTCTCTTCTCAAGAATTTCTATTTCAAGTTCTTGTCTGGTTGCGGCAAATTGGAAGGAATTATTTCTATTGCTGGATTCCGATGGAGGAACCTTTTGACACTGATCTTCTAAAATTTGATAGATTAACTTCTGGATATAAGATCGTTTCAATGAAGCCTCTTCCACTGGAAACCACTTTCTGTTAAGCTGTTCAGCAATTTCAGAGATATGTTTACTACACAATAATATAGACAGATACCAGCAATCTAGTTGGTTGATAAAATGTTGAGAATAATATTAACATGTTTCAGGTTTAAAAGGTATTTCAAGTCCTCTGGACCAGTTCCATTCTAGCATAAATGGCATCAATCATATCCCAGTCCCAATAAAGTTAAGGAGAAACAGAAGAATGGCTTAAGTTGTGAAGGATGAAATGTTCTTAGTCATACCATCATGTAAATTGACATCATATTGAATAATTTTGCTTCAATTCCACAGAAATGCAAGTCAACAATTACTTGATGTGTGTAGTGATTCTCATTGTTTAAGGTCTCCAAGATACATATTTTCAGTCCTGCCATGGTGCATACAAGGATTATACATAAAAGCTTTCACTTCATTAATTCTGTAGTCCTGTGCTAAATTTTACAAAAACAAGCAATATGAACTACTATCCTAGAAATTCAGTTTCCACATGGTGCTATTTCTTGTTGGAACATAGATGTTGCTCTTTGTCTTCCAAGTAAAAGCAGCATGGATAATGAATAGGATGTTCCAGGCTCTTAAAAATGAAGATACGCTTAACATGCTGGAAAAATTTCTGTACATATTCATCAAGCATCTAAATTTGACCAAATGTCCAAAGACTTTCATACATAGACTGAAGAAACTCAATTCAAAAAACAAAAACAGATGTAATGAAAAAGCTTCTGAAGTTTAACACAAAGGTTAACCCAAAGGTGAGGTTAGTATGTGCTACAAATTTCTAGATAGAAGTCTCAACTTAGTGTATGATATCTATAGAATGCAAAATGTAAAATGAAAAGATAATGTTCCACGTTTCTGGACTCTTTACAAGGTAATGAGATCATCACTTACAAAGTGCGAAAACTTTGTTATGTTGAAAGGACTGAAGTTAACTGGAGCTTCCTCGAGAAAAAGTTCAACATAATGAAGCAAGAAGAGGCCACAGTCATATGAATTTTGCTGCTGTGGCAGCTGATAAAAGAAAAGGTCAAAGAAAGTTAAAACAACTAGACAAATATATTCCTGAAAAAAAAAATCCACATTCAATATGATAAACTTGGAAAATGGGTAGCAGGACGCATTAACTCCTAGTCTGAATTAAGTAAAATGTCAAAAGATTAGATCTTCAAAGATAATGTTGATTCATCAACTGTAATCAGGGTTTTAAGAAGAAAATGATGCTGATATAAAACATGGGGAGAAACAAAGAGGACTATAAAACGAAACTGGTTTGTGGTTAACCTATTAACATATCTTACAAAAAACTTCACAAACATGTGTGTAACTGAAAGATTTTTCCAGTGTTCTACAGGTCCTGTAAATTGAGTGAACATTAAGATTGTTCAGAAGTATTGTTACTGTCAATGATATTTCTACACCAAATTGCTTAGAAAACTTACATAATACCTCAAGAGAAATAAACCGTAAATGTAAGAACTTCAACAATGCATCATCCTCCTTCTCTTCATGCCTTGCTTTCCATTCTTCATACAGATAACTGTTATTTCATGGCATGCACAACATGAATGTAACTTGTGATCTTTTTCCATTACAAAACTACAAACGGGAAACTTATAATTCAAGTCGCCATAGTCAAATTAGATATTAACTATGCTGTTGTATAAAGAGTTGTGTCTTTTCTCAAAGTTGATGGGTATATGAAGTAAACTAGGATTTCTTTTTCTATGCATGGGACTTATTTTGGAACAGGCATTAACTTAGTAAGTTTACACACGAATGTTTCAAAAGATTTTTGTGAAGAACTCCAGTTGCATGCTGAGAGTTTATACCACATCTTTTCCAGGAATACAATCAACAGACAGTATAAATAGTCCCACTTAAACGTCAAGCTAATTAACATATCCAAGACAAGATTTCTTTTCCCAGTATCAAATCCCTGGGTAGTAAACTTGAAAAAAATCATCTAACTACAAAGAGAAAAATGTAAATAACCAAGTTGATTGCCGCTTATAATTTGAAGTTCCCTTTTTAAGTTTATGTCCCTACTCATCGACTTCTACAATAAGATAGTTGAAAGCTGACATACAGTTGCCCGTGGCAAATATACAAGTACCTTTGAACAAGATTCTTGAGGCCCCGATGACTTCCCTTCATTGAATCCATGTGCAAGATACATGGTACCCTAAGCAACTTCTCACTTTCTTCATCTGTACTATGGTTATCAAAAAGGTTAGAGCAAAGAAGTCCCAGCATATTAATTGCAACCGAAGCAGGATACCATGGGCACAAACCTCTGAAATGAGCCACTTCACCTGGGTGGCAAATGACAATCAAACTCCAGTGATGACTGCCACCAAATTAGTCAATGTGATATGAGAAAGTGGCAATAAGGGACTTTTCCCTCATTTCCACAAGAAATAAGTGCACAAAAATGACTCACCTATAGTTTACAGGGATAAATACATAATCTTTGTCAAAAATATTCACTTTCCTGGTCCATTTACGAACCCGCTCAAATGCTTCTCTCCCTTCATGAGAACTAAATGGATCTTTGTCGAGATCAGCGAGTTTCCGAAAGAAAAAACTATTGAAAAAGTGGAATCTGGGTTGGTTCTCAGGAAGAAGTCTGCTCTTCAAATACCTGCCAATAACCAACTTGTCTAAACTTACTTTATTTTGTAATGTGAAAGTAAAAGTCCAACTGACAAATGACCGGCATTCATTAGTAAACACTAAAAGTAATGTTTAGGAGCCAAGAATGTGAAGAAAGATCAATATGCTGCGGAAAGGAAAAGGAAAAGGAGAAGAAAAAGGATCAGTATAAGGGAATAAATTTACTTGATATAAAAGTCAATTATTGTGTCGTTGATGAATGTCTCTGGGCTAAGAAGCTCAACATCTCTCTTGCTAATTGAAACAGCATCTGGGTCTCCTTTTGGGAAAATAATTTCTTCAAAAGTCTGATCAAGACTGAAGCAAAAGAATCTGAATCGGCACATGTACACATGTAATGGATGAAATAAGTGTGATTGTGATCCAGGAAAATTATCCAGCAAGTTAAAATTTGTTAACAAATATTAACAGCAACACGTATCAGAAAAGTTTCCAAGAAAAGGTTTCAAACAGAATTGGAACACATTCTTTCAAAACTTTAATCATATGGAAACTCCAATGCAAGAAACCAAAACCAATGACATATCAATCATGACATTTTCACAAATTTTTCCAGAAAAAGAAACAGTATCCATGGTTATAAGAAAAATTTGTTAACAAGGATAAAGATGATGTCAGGGGTGAGTGGAGAAATTACATTGCAAGAAAAAGAATCAACAAAATCTACCACATTATGCATTAAAATGCATTTCCTTTAAACTGAAAGTAAGTCTGATAATACTATAGTAGTAGATACTTTTCAACCCTCTTAAAATAGTTTCTACTTCAAACCTTTTAGAGTAACTGGAAAAAAAGTATATATAGTCTATAACATTCATCCTTCAGTTGTATAGTACCAATCATTTCTTGAGAACTTGCACGCATATAGCAGATTCGAGTACTCAGACACACAAGTATATATGCACAAGCACATATAAAACTCTTTATTCAGAATGACACATTCAAGCCCTTACACCAAATCTTGCTACATGGAGAATATGCTAGATTCTCAATCCCAATTATCAAGAACTTACCCAGATATATAAGGTTTTGAGATGGCCACGTTGCTCTGCCCATGATTTTCATCATTCTCCCGACAGGCACTGGAATGGATAAGAGTTCAATATACAGGAGTTATTTAAAGAGAAACTGCAGAAAGGCAAAATTGCCTAAGAATTGCACAAAAACACGCTAGATTTAAGTGATTTAAGTTATTTCAAAATAGGGTCACAACTTCCTGCTACCATGAACAGGAACAATAAAAAGTGGTTTTATTACTCAAGTTATAAAATCAGCGAGAAGAATAAATACTCACCCATAGGTATCACTCCAGATATCTCTGTATCTGAAACTTACGAGTTTGATTGCTTCTTGTCTTTCACACCAATCAGGATCACAAATCGAGAACTGCAACTTATTGATACATGTAGAGGTGTGATCAAAAGTTAACCCTGACAATGAGAAATTCCAAGATTTTAATTTTTGGCACATGATATTTAACAAAATAAGAAACTGTAACTCATTTACAAAGGACAAAGTAGGATACATCCTCACATTGGTCAAACAAGCTTTTTGATATTTTAACCTTCTTAGAGAAAGACAGTGATGCTTAAAGTAACCAGATATACCAAACAAAACAATAAACATTAAGAGCAAAGTGCAATATCTTAAGATCAATAATACAGATGAAAGATGAAACACCATTATCAATGGAGAAATAAACATCTTTTTCATCACTACATCAATTTTTACATGTAAATAATGCCCATTTTACCAATGTTCTTTCTCACAACTGTTGTATTGGAGACGAATCATCAATTTGGACATTTTACAAAGACAACCTATTACAGAAAATTGGCAATGCAATATGAAATTTTTTCAAATTGATTTCTGAAATTATATTTATCATAAATTCATAATGAAGAGATCTCTTTGTATGATGGTAGAACACTTGGGAGGCAATGGGAAATGAATGTCAAAAGTTAAGGGCAGGAAATTAGACCTTAAATCCATTTGTTTGTTAAGATAATATACATACAAAGTATGTTAGTCACGTATCCAAAACTAAGGCATTATTTGGCATTGTTTCCATACAGCAAGGTGCAGCAAGATTACACCAGAGTTCACGAATAGGATCAGAAGGCATAGCGCTGGTCCATAAAATGCTGAATTCATCATAACATTCAACATAAACAGACCCTTGAATTTAGTGGAACTACAAACCTGAAGTTTCATTTTCATATCCAACTCCTTGAGAAACCTTTGATTTAAGATGAAGATTAACAATAGCAGTCTCAACCTACAATCAGAAATCAAAGAAACTTAAGCTACCCATCCTAGCATGTATGTAAAAGAAAAATGAAAGCAGTGCATGTAGAAGAAAAGAGAAAGTAGCATATCTCACCCTCCTGCACCATTGAGACTCAACTTTAATAATATCAAGAATAGGCCACCTAGCATTAAATTTTCCCTTAGTGCCATTTACAGTTGAAGCCTCAACTCTGATGCAGCTCTCGGAAAAAATTAAGCGGGACTCTGTACAATACAAGTCCCCAAATAAGAAAAAATCTGGGAATATAAAAACTTCCCTGTTCAACGGATCCTGAAAAATTGTCAAATAAAGCAAATGTTATACATTGTAATTATTAAAACTAAAGAGAAAATCGGATGATGTAGATAAGGGAAAGGGAAGGACGATAAAGGACCACACTTAACTTAGTGCAAAATAGTTAAGTCCAATCACGTAAATGAATCATCAAAACTGATTAAGTGAAAACTGACTATTGTCTAGCTCAATTCGATCCAATGTGATAAACTGTTTGAATGCACTCTGACACATTTTCATTTTCTTTTCCATACAGATGATTTATATCCATTTTAGAATCCTTTTGATCTCAGCAAATGACTTGTAGAAAAACACTTCCACTCATAAATTGCATCTTTAATCACACAACGAGAAGATCGATGCTGATTCTTATAGCACTCACAATTTCATGTCTCAGGGAACCATGCTCCACAACTTTTTGTTGTGAATTAACTGAAAAGAGAAAAGACAATAAAGTTAAGTAACTTCATGAAAGCAGAAGAAAGTAAAGCAACTCTTTTAATCCAATAGCAATAGGAAAGTCCCTTTCCTATTTTTCTCTTTTAGAGTCCCTGTTACTGCTTTAAGATAAAAGTCCTTCAAAAAGAAATGAATTTGTAGGAGAGAAAAGCGAAAACAACAACAATGGAGATTAAGCGATGATCAGTCGAAACAGAAACATCATCAAAATCCAAAATTTTTCATACATTTACATTTCTCCGAATTCGTTGTCCTGCAAAAACCAACTTTACATCATTCAATGAAGATCGTAACAACAAAGCAGCACTAGACTATTGTTGTGATGTACGCGTATTCGACAAGAAAGGAGTTTCAAGTCGTCCGCTTTTCATTTTCCCGCACATTCCCACCAACCAAACAGAATATGCAAACGTTTAAAATTCATAAAAGCGACAGACTTGAGAGAAAAAGAGTAAAAAAACTGACAGCATGCAAGTGACTTGTACTTCGTGGAACGAGAAGAACGTGAGTGCTTTCTCCTCCTAGATTGTCCCAACCTTCCAAGTAGATTCCCGGAGGTTCTCTCCACCAGCTCGTCCTCCTCGCCAAATTCGAATACGCTAAACCGATTCTTGGGACTATCCACCGCACACGGTTGCCGTTTCATCACAACGAAATTCAAAACGACAATGGTTGTTGTAGACGTAGTATCGTTATCATTATGGAACCTTATAGTGGAAGGTTTGCGAAGAGTGCGACTACGCTCTGGTTGGTGTGTGTGGGAAGTTTATGAAACAATTGTCAAATTACTCCCAGTCCCACACACGCGATTGGTAACTTTCTAGTTGTCAAAGACAACTAATTTTCATATATAAGATATAATCTTAAAGGATTAATAAGTTAGCAAAGAGAGAAGATTCTGTTAAGAGTCAAGTTCTTTAGTCGGTAAAAATTATAGAGATTTGATCTCCATAATGCATGTTTAATTATGTGTGATTTCAAATAACTAATCCAATTTGTAGTAGTCTATAAAATTATAATTTATTAATTATACTTTAAATACCCTTATCTAAATTAAAATTTAAGATAGTGTTAAATTGTAAATCAATTCTAAAATTATCTTAAGTAGAACAAGATTAATAAAGTAGAAATAGGTCCTTAGTTAAAATGAAATAATAATTACTAATTTAATTAGTTCAATAATAAAGTTATTATTATAAGTAAACGACTTGCATTTCGCATAATCATGTTTACGAATATATCACCCTATTAGTCAAATAAATTTTTATTTAAAATATGATTTATGAGTTTTATGAGTATTTGAAAATATTTTTATTCTTGAAATACTTGTTTTTTAGGAAAATGATCGTTATAAAGAGGACACTCAAAATTTGTATGTACTACATAGATGAGGCATGTCATCATTATATTAATGTAGTTATTCCATAAACTAGAGGCCATTCAATACAACATGTTATTTTAGTCAATAATTTAATTCAAAAGTTATATTTTGGATGTTATTTGGCTTTCAAAAATGTTGGAATGAAGTGCACAAATTTTACTCTTAACATTGCCACATCTTAAAGGCCAATTATTAAGCATGCTCTGGAATTCGAAATAACCCAATACAAGATCATATGAATGGTTGATGATGATATTTTTATGAGAAAATTGGAAAAGGGAGTTGATCACCTTATACCCTATAGGCTTTTTTATTGAGATAATTAGAGCTATAACATATTGTGCTTCGAGGGTTTTACTGTATGAATTAGTTATCTTTATTTCATATAGGGGTTTGTTATGTATATAGTTTATTTAGTTAACTTATATTATACATAAGATTAAACTTAAGTATTGTAATTAGTATTTAACTTTTGTATTTATGATGATTAAGAATTTTTATGATTTTTTTGATAAAATTGATTATTCAACATATGTATGCATGATATGATAATTAATATGCATGCACAATATTTTCTTTCTTGATGTAGAGACTTTATGTTTCAAATATGGCTACTGTACTAAAGAACATTATTGTTGAACTCAACAAAGGTGAGAAGTTAAATAGTGACAATTATGAAAATTCAATATGTAATGAAACAAAAAGAGGCTTTAAAATAATTGGATATAGACATAAATATTTATAAGGATGGAAATACAACCTAACACAAAAGAGACCACGATGCATATGAGATGTGAAAAAAGAAATCATTGACCCGCATTACATTCTTGAATAGTATGGACAATGATATTATACGTGAATTCAAAAAGCATAAGACTATTAAGAATATGTGGTATGCTTTGGGTGCTCATTTTAGAGGTGCCTTAGTGACTAAAGTAAGGTTACTCACTATCAACTTTGACATATGTAAGAAGAGACCTGATCAAACAAGCAAAAGCATTTAAGGACATTTGCCAAACATGATAAGTGAGTTATAAAATGTAGTTTATAAGTTATCTAATGAGTAATAAGTGCAAAATATTATCTACGAGAATATGAAAATATAGTTAACTTATAATGAGAACATCATGACGATAAAGGATGCTAAATGTTAGCCCCCGAATTCTTTTCTTATTGAATAAGTATGATTTCAATTATTTTTTGAGGTTTTGATTGATTTATTATTGTTGTTGGAGGATCATTGCTTAGATTGATGGAATAAGAAGTATTAAATGGAGAAATTAAGCTTAAGTTAGAGTATAGTATAGTGTAGGTGAAATTGAAGAAGTAAAAATGTATTAGGGCAAAATGGGAAGATCACTTAAGGATTAAAGGTATAAGGCTTACATGGAAGGGCATAATGGACATTTGATGATTAATAGGAGTGGGAATTAGAAGAAGAAAAATAAAATGAAGAAGGAAAGAAGAGAGTGTCATGAGTGAGGGAGAAGAAGAAGGGGAAATCTAGGGTTTTGGAAAATCTTGAAGAATTTGATGATTTTGAAGACTTTGAGGTTAAAACAAGTAAGTAAGAGTTTATTCCATCTTGTTTTGGTTAGATGAAACTCAAATATTGCTTAATATGTGTGTGAAGTTGTTGATGAATGAAGTAGGAAAGTGTTCTCTTTTAAGGTTAATGATCAAAGATAGATTTTGAAGTTTTGTTAATGATTTTGGGTCGGCATGAGCTTAGAAATGAAGTATCAGAGGTGAATTAAGGTTAAGATAGGTTGTATATGAAAGATGGGAAGCATATGGATGAAGAATGTTGGAAAAACAGGTTTTTGGAGGTTTCTGGGGTCGCACTTCGAGACTTGCAGCTGCCCACGTCGCAACGTGCTCCAGTTTCTCGTCTTGGCGAGCTCCTTTTTTCAGCACTGACATGCTTTAGTATTTTGAACATAACTTTTGATGTAGATGTCCAAATGAGGTGATTTTTGATTTATTGTACACTAGAGACATAGGGATATAAGTTTTATAAAGGAATAGAGTCCAAATTTATTCCCTAAGAATCTCAAAATTTGGATGGAAGTTGAATATAGAATTTTTGTTTCAGCATAAGTATGACTTTTCGATTTCTTCACCAAACTGAATGGAATTTTGGTTGTTGTTTAAGGAAATCAAGTAAGGCAAGTGAGGCAAGAGGAGAAAGAGGAAGGACACAATTGAGAAAGTAGCAAGCAAGGATTTTGAGGTGGGTTACACTTTTATAATTGAACAATAAGCCATAAATGTTTCTTTTGAAAGAACAGAAATAGAGGATTTTTAACTACTTTATACAAGTTCATTTGTTGTATTTGAATGCTTTAAGAATGTGTTACATGTTTGTATATAAATCGCATTATCGGTTTATGGAAATGGTTTTGAAAGAGCATTGATTTTTGAAACGATGTTATGGTTATAAAATCAAGTTTTGAAAGAAATGTGCCATTTGGGCAACAAGTTTACAAGATATGAAATACATGTTATATGGGTTTGTG
>JANZLC010000201.1:31233560-31260825 GCA_026413385.1 Erythroxylum gracilipes | reverse complement strand
CTTACTTTTGTTATTAATGAAATTTGCATTTGGATTTTGGAAGATTGCTTGGGTTTTTGTATGAGTTCATTTTGTTTTGGGTTTGAATTGATGATGGTTGCATTTACTATAGTTAAGGTTGGGGTTGAGTAGTTGAAAGAGTTAAGTTTGCATTATTTGAGGTCGGCTTTGTACGTCGCGATGAGACCCATTTGGTTGTCGCGACCACAATTCGATCGCAGGTACGTCCCGACGAAGGTTAAGTCGTTACGTTGCAATGAAGGTTAAGTTGTTCGTCGCGACGTAATGCTCACAGGCTCGTCGTGGCGAACGATTACGATAAATCGTTCGCCGCGACGTAATCCTCGCCTGTGTTCGTCGCGACGACATCTCAGCCGCCGCGACGACGCCTGCCTTTGCTTCCGAGGGACTTTTCTTCTAAAAATTTTGAACTTCCAAGTCTTTCCTCTATGCTCGAGTTTCATGCTTCCGTGTCCGATGTTGGGCTCAGAAAACGGGTTCCAACACTAAAAGGCAACTTAGACTAAAAGAAATGTTTTTTAGAGTTTCTAAGATGACTGTTAAGGAATATGCAATTAGCTATAACTCACTTAGAGCTATATACAGAAAGAGTAAGAGCATTATGGAGGGAAAAGAGGTAAGAAAAATAACCACATTGCTCAAGACTCTAAAAAGACCAAGTAGAACAACATGAGAAAGGAAAGCATCCTTTTAATAAGAAATCAGGAACAGAGTGAAGTGAAGGAAATCATCCTTTTAATAAGAAAACCATCAAAAGAGTGAAGTGATACAATTATGGAAATAAATCATCCTTTTAATAAGAAAAACATGAAAAGAGTGAAGTGATACAATTATGGAAATAAAGCTCACTTTAGTCATGATTATAACGAGCCTAAAAAGGCATCAACCTTATGGTACATATATTTGTTGTATATATGTATCTTATTTTGGTTTCTAATCAAATCCCATTCTCTTTATATTGTAGACTTAGGAGTAACAAATTGTGTAATGAAGGATAAGGATGCCTTCATTCAATTTTAGAAAATTCAACCTATAATATGATATAATTATGTAAGAGATAACTTGAGAGTTGTTATACAAGGGATCTTCATATGTAAGTTAGACATAGGTGGTTGCCAACCCTTAATCTTACATGAAATGTTATTTGCTCCAAAAATTTGATAAAATCTTATTTGTTGTTGATTACAATTAAACTTGGATTTAATGTAAACTTCCACGTTAGCGAAATGGAATTATATTTGACAATTATATTTTTTGGGTCATAGATTTATATTGGATTGTTTTATTATACTACATATTGTTTATAAAAATAGTAATATAAGTTGTTCCTTATTTATATCATTTATTAATTTAAAGCATGATGCAATTTTATAGCATATTATATGAAATTACGTTGGCTAAAATCAAATAAGTATAAATACCTTTTTATAAAAGTTATCTAATTGATAAAATGGAGAGAAAGTCAGTTGAAAAGAGAAAATGGTTTTCTAATCCAATCTAGTTAATTCATTTGGACATTTGTGGTCCAATGAATGTGGGGGTAACATATAGGGTTGTATGGTTACATATATTTTATTTCTCACAAATTATAAAAATTAAATTGTTTTACATGTTGGACTCCAAATAATAATACTCATAAGATCAATGAAATCACTCAACCAATAACAAACCACTAAAAAAATATAAGATGATTGAACAATAAATTGGACATACAATTTTAACATGGAAAAGCTGTAGACAAACTGGCAATAAATATACAAAATTAAAAATAACAAGATGCAAGCATTTAAGGTTTCGGGTTATTAACTTTAACTCAAGAACACCTCATAAACAACTACAACTAAGCTCTTTTCTAGCTTTACAAACAATTATGGGATTGAGTACAACTTGACACACACACACACACACACACACACACACACACACACACACACACACACACACACACACACACACACACACACACACTAGCACTACTCCCAACTAATCCTACAAATCAAACTTTAATAAAATTGTAGTTAAAGAATGCTATTTGAACTCTAAAACTCTTGTTTCATCATGTGTTTATGTCTCTTATCAAAACTTTTTAATCTTGAGAAGATAAGATATTTAACCACATCTAAACTGTCTTTTAGCTCTAAAAAGCTTTTGGGATTGTGTACAAATTGGAGTTTTATAGTCCAAATAGCATTCTTCAACCATAGTTTTCTTAAAAGTTTGATTTTTAGGATTAGTTGGGAGTAGTGTTAGAAGATAGTTTAGATGTGGGATCATTCAACAAGCCATTCAAAATTTGAGTGACTGATGTAGAGACACTCGCTGGTTGTATAAATCATCTACAACTCATCATATGTGCTTGTGGCTGTTGTGTAGTGTTATTATCGTCTCCATCTTTCTTGCTATCTTACTTTTTCTAGACTATCTTCCATTAGTAGCAAAATTTCTTTATTTGACCAAATTTGGAGCCATAGTGACATGTCCTAGCCTCCTTGCATTCTATAAACTTGCACACATCCTTAGACTTGCCCTATCCTTTAGAACCTCTACTATTGCTTGTTCCTCTATTTTCTACCATAAGAGCCTATACATTATCGACACTAATCTCCTCCCTCCTAATCTCTTCACTAAATATGATATTTTTAATCACATCTAAAGAAAGCACACCATCCAGGGTGGAGTTGCTAATAGTCATAACCAAAGTTTTCCAACTATCTAACAAGGAACTTAATAGGAATAAAGCTTATAGCTCATCATCAAGGATGATCTTCATGGTGGCCAGCTTGTTGATGATATCCTAAAAAAAATTTAGATGCTTCAACATTAATTTCTCAACCTTCAACTTTAGGTTTATAGGCCTTTTAATTAAGGATGCCTTGTTATGAGCACTCTTTGTAACATCCCATCACCTGTGGGAGGCTAGAATAGTAAATATGAGTGATTAATGAGAGTTAGATAGGTATTCCCATGTTCATGCATATTATGTCATACACATACACATGAATAGTAAAATTATTGCACATGAAAATAATTGTACATGCATTCATGAATAATTCCTGGTATAATCGAACAGAGTTGTGAATTTGGAAATTTTTTTGACTAGTGGGATTATATATATTTGTGAATTTTGGTGAAGTTAGGATTTATTTTCAGAATTTATAGAGTATTATGGAAAATAGGGGAAAAGAAATCAAAAGAAGATTTGGAGATAGTTAGATTGTAAAGATAGAATTAATGGAGTTAGTTCAAAAGAGACTTAGTTAGAAGATAGTTGATGTTCATAGTAAATACATGATTTCTACATGGAGTTAGGGCTTGAAGATAGTTAAAGCTTTTGGAATTTTCAACAAGTAAGTAGTGAATAAAATTGTTAGAGTTGTGGGTTGTTGAATGAAAGTTGATGAATTTATTGTCAGTGCATGATCATGGTATTTACGTATATTTATATTCTTGAACACTATGTTGAGGGGATGAAAATTGTGGATATGGTGTTATTTGGTTTTTGATAGATTGTTAGTGATCAAGCATTGTTGAAATGGATTGGAGTTGAAGTAGCAATGAAATGATGTATAGGATTAGTGCAGAGAATTAGTCATAGAAAGGTGATATGCTCTATTTCTTCACTGTACATGTTTGAGTATATAGGTGTTTATAAGTGAGTTGATGAAAACTCAGAGATGTTTAAGAAAAAGGTTTTTGAGTTGAGAAGTATAGATAGTATCGTCTTAGATTGACTTCTGCTTCGTCTTAAGTTAACCATCTGTATCGTCTTAGGTTGACTTCTGCTTCGTCTTAAGTTGACGGTCTATATCGTCTTAGGTTGACTTCTGCTTCGTCTTAAGTTGACTGTCTGTATCGTCTTAGGTTGACTTTTGCTTCTTCTTAAGTTGACCATCTGTATCGTTTGTAAAGATGTATCATCTGTGATGATGTCATATCGTCTGTAGAGACGTATCGTCTGTAATGACGTCATGTCATCTTAAGAGTTGCATCGTCTTAAGTTGACTTTGATTCGTCTGCTTCTTACATTCGTCTGTTTCTTGCATTCGTTTGCTTCTTGATTCGTCTGCTTCTTGCATTCATCTGCTTTTGCATTCGTCTGCTTCTTGATTCGTCTGCTTCTTGCATTCGTCTACTTTTTGCTTCGCCTACTATCTGTTTCGTCTTATGTGAACAGTAGACCCGAAAGTGGATTTTAATGGTTTTAGTAGGGTAGATGAGTTAGATATGGGAATGTTTTGTGATGAAATTGATGGAAAGATATCCGGGATTATCATGAATATGCATTGTACATAATTCATTTCATTCATGTGCATTATTAAACACTTATGATTGTACAAAATGTGATACATGTGTATGTTGTTTATTATAGAGGAGCAACTGGAACGTCAACCTTTAGACATTGCCGAAACTTCCAGGAATTAGCTTCGGGAGCAACTTGTGAGTAACCTAGAAGGTCTCACTTAATTACTTGTTTGCTTAAATCATGTTTTGAGTTACGATATGAATGTGTTTTGATTGTTGATTTCGGACAATAACATGTTTGACGAGTTATTTATTCGGGAATGTATAGGAAGTGCTATTTGTATGTGAATGTGATGGAATAAATGCTACTCATCAATGACAATGAATGTCGAAACTTGGGTTTGATGAAAATTGTGATCTAAATGTGAATGTGCAAGCGTTTGAATGATTGAGACAATGATATGTGAAGCATTTCAATACATGAATGCATGAAAGATAAAGGAAGTTGTGATCGGAGTCGCCAGTAAAAAAAAGAGCTTAAAGCTCAGATTGTGATTAGAGCCTCAGGCTTGGTTGTGAACGTACCCGATATCTACTAAGGGATATAGGACATAATTTGATACAGCTTGGTATCCACTAAGGGATACGAGCTAGTAAAAAGGCACTCAGTCATAACAACAATAATAAATAAAAAGGAGTCTCACGTGCATTGCATTTATACTTGATATATGTACTTTATATGATTGAAATGATTATGATGATTGTTTTAAAAATGAAATGTGATATTTCGTGAATATGAAAAGATGTGAATAAGTTGTTACATGTATTAATGTGATGCATGAATTGAGTGGGCTATTGATGATGGTTACCTCATTGAGTTCGCAAAACTCATTAAAATTGCAACGTTTTCTTTTCAGGATCAAGAGACGACTCTAGCTACTAAGAGGCTCTACCAGTCGTGTAAATTGTGATTGGCAAGAGAAGCCATGGCTCAAAGGTCAGTCAGCTGGTATTTTTGGACAGATTAATTAGATTACACATATTTTTCTCATTCATGTAGTGCTACTATATTAGGATTTTGATGATGTACATATGGAAAAGGATGAAAGACACAACGTAGACTTTCGGTTTTGTGAAATGAAATAAGGAAAAAGTTGGTTTTAAAATATTGTGATTTCCTTTTGATGTTTTATAAGTGAACTATGATACCATGCCATATGACGTAAATGTAGTTATTGATCGTAGCGCGCCATTATCACAGGATCAATGAAATCACTTAACCAATAATAAAACACTCAAACAATATAGCTGATGAAAGATAAATTGGATACACAACTTTAACTTGGAAAAACTACGGGACTAATCGATAGTAAATCTAATAAATCAAAACTAATAAGATATAAGAGTTTAAGGTTTTGAGATATTAACTCTAACTTAAGAACACCTCACTAAACAACCATAGCTAAACTCTCTTCTAGCTCTCAAAAAGCTTATAAGATTGAGTACAAATTGATATATATACCAATAATACTCTCAACTAATCATAAAAATCAAACTTCAATAAAATTGTAGTTGAAGAATGATATCTGGACTCTAAAACTCTCCTTTCATCATGTGTTTCTGTTTCATGCAACTTCTATTTCTTATTAAGCCTTTTAAATATTAAAAAGATAATATTTTTAAACTACACACGGTCACCGACATGACCATATATGATGATTGTCTCTAACTTTTAAGCCTAAAAAATTAATGTCACAGAGATACACGATTTAAATGACTTATACGGTTAGTGGACATGGCCATGACCACTAAATACATGAGCGTGTCTAACTATATACGAGTATATATGTCCTCAAACGTCGTCATTCAACTAGTACATGGTCACAGAAGCTTATATGTTCATCCATATGGCCGTTACCACCATTGACAATATTGTGTGTTACCTACATGTGGGTTTGTAATCTAAAAATAGCTTCCAATCATCATTTTATGCCTTGAATATGCCTAATCTTCATTCTTTTGATCCATAAAGACATCTAACACTTTTGGAGCCCAGATTTAGTGGTATTAGATAAACAAGCATTTATAATATGGTTTGAACCCACAACATTATAAACTATATAAATTTGATGAAGAATCAATTAGACAAGAAAACAATACAACTAAGAATTGGTCAAGGACAAGAATACTTATCTAATAAGTTCAAAATGTTATGTGATGAAAAAGGAATAGAAAGATAATTAAATGTCCTTTGAACCATAGAACAAATGATTACAAAAAGATGAAATATAATGCTTCTATAAAAGGTTAAATTCGTATGACCCCCTATGGTTTAACAAACTATCATATAGTACCTCATTTTTAAAATCTATCAAATACCACCCACGTGTTTTAGTTAATAATCATCAAGTTTCCATTCAAATCATATTTATACGTACAAAATGATGCTTTTTTAAAGTCTGGGAGTCTAAGAAATTTTACCCAATTAAGGGTTAAATTCGTTAGACCCTGTTGTAGTTTGGCATATTATCAATGTACCCTTTGACTTTTAAAAACTATTAATAACCCTTTATAGATTTTAATTTTTATGTGTATAAATAAGGTTCTCAATGATAACTTGAAGGTAGGAGACGTACGATATATTAACTGAAACACAGGGAAGATATTTGATAGTTTTAAAAATGAGAGACTAATGTAATAGTTTGTCAAACCCCAAAGGGGTCTTAAGAAATTAACCCTTTTATACATTATTAAGTCCATAATGACATAAGAAAATTTGCCAATCTCTTATTAATGTAATGCATTACTTACAGCCACTCATTTATTTAATTAAGGGTCTACAAAATAATATATAAACACTTTGTATGTGCTATCAACTAGTAGAAAAACTAATATGATAAGCCTATGACCATGAGGGTATGCTCCCTACTTTTATGGTCTCTCTCACAAATATGAAAAATTAGGCCCAAAAGAGAAGAAAAGTATCTTTATTAGATATTTAAAAGCTTTAAAAGGATATATGTTTATAGGTGAATGAGCTAATGAAGGAGTAACTAAATTTGAGCTATGAAATGTTACACTTTTAGATAATAACTTCTTAAAGCAAGGTGAAATAGGAAAAGACCTATTGTTATATGAGAATCTTAATAGAATGATTATGTTACATATAATCAAGAAGAGGGACTCTATCAAAATGGGAGCAATCTGAAAGATGGAGCATTGATTTAAAGACCAATTCATATTATAATCTAATGAGATTTTACCTATTGTATTTTATTCGAGTTGGAGTATCAAGGCATTAATGAATATGTTTCTTATGAACCTTTTTATGATGAAGTAATCATAGATATTTCCTTGAAATTATTTTGAAATAGAAGGAGAAATTCATATGATTTTTTACAAAAAGAGAGTGAAAAGAATGTGAATGAGGCTCTTATTGGTCTTGCTAAAAAAGAATGGATGAAAGCAACAAATTAGGAAACGACTTCTTTAAGCTCCAATTAAGTATAAGACTTCATTAATCTCCCTAATAGATGAAAAGCTATTGGAAACAAGCGGATTCATAAAATAAAGAAAAAGGTTAATGGTAGTATTGAGAGATATAAGGTATGCCTCGTTGCTAAAGGATGTGTGTAACAAGAGAGAATTGATTATAAAGTGACATTTTTCTCCTATTGTTATGTTTTCTTTGAATCGTCTAATCCTATTTATATATAGTAACCAGTTTGGATTTTGACTCACATCAAATAGATGTATAGCTTACTTTTTAAAATAGAGAATTAAAAAAGAATTTATATGGAACAACTTATATGTTTGATTTAAATAGGCCAAAACATAACGTATATCAATTATTAAAATCGATTTGTGACATAAACCAATCCTTAAGGCAGTGGTAAATTCATTGTCAAAACATATTAGTTTTTATAATTTTCACATTATTGACAAAGACCATTGTGTATATATTAAAAGATTAAAAGAAAAGGTTATAATTTCATCTTTATATGTTAATAATATTTTGGTTATTAGTAATGATTATAAGTTATTTTAAGCAAATTAAAAACTTCTGTCATCCAAATTTTAGATAAAATATATGGCTGGAGATGTATACATTTTTAAAGTAAGGATTTTTAGAGATTGTTCAAAGATATTATTATAATATACTCAAAAAGTTCTTGAATGATTTTGTATGCAAGACTACAACCCACTTGATAATTATATTGCTAAAGATGAAGATCATAGTCAAAAGTTTTGTCCATCATCACTATAAAAAAAGGAACAAATGAAGAATGTCTTGTATTTTAACACTATTAGAATTTTCATGTATACAATGATATTTATAATAAGATATTTTTCATATTATTAGAACGGTAAGAAGCTATCAGTTAAATTCAGGACAAGCATGAAAAAAGATAAATTAAAAAGAATATTAAGGTATCTAGACAACATATGATTACATATTGTGTTATTAAGGCAATGACCTATGTATACAAGGTTATACAAATGCATGTTAGGGAGGACATCTAGAAGAGAGAAATTCTACATATGGATTTTCTTACTCAATAATGATGTAATATTATGGAAATGTAATAAACGATTATATGTTACTTTATTCATAATGAAAGTTAAATTTATAACATTTTTAATTGCAGTATAAGAAATTGTTTGACTGGTACGATTCTAAGTTCATTTAGGAGTCATTTAAAGCAAGATTAATATAATATTAATCAACTATAATATTCAAGCAACAATTTGTTTTAAAAAAGATTATAAATTTCAATGTAAAATCAAGTATATAGATACAAAGTTTAACTACATGAAAGATATAATTGTACAAAGTGAAGTAAACATAAATTTTACATATATATGTGTGTGATATAATAGTAGCCTCATTGACAAACCAATTTCTTGAACTACATATAATGAAATGTGAAGTAACTAAGATAATATAGATATAAATCATTGATAAATTTTTAATATATATTTGTTCATTTTTATCATATCTAAATACAAAATACATGATGACATTGTTTATTATTTGATAACTATTATGTAACACTTGATTCTAAAAGTATGTTTTTATGTGTGAAATGTTTTTAATATAAATCAGACAATATGTTAGATAGATAAAAGATTTGCTCTCTTATAAGGGCAATCACCTCCACTATTAATAATAATTAGAGATGATAGGTTTAAAATTTGTTATCTAGATCGTAATTGAGAGAAAAAAGCTTAAACTATAAATGCTTCTTTAAAAATATATATGTCTTAAATTTTCAAATGAGGGTTCTAACAATATGAATTTTGTAATAGACCAGTGAACTATGGTGAAACAATAAATATGTTCAAACTAACATGTACAATATTTTAAGAACAAACATCTACTCTAAATAAAAAAGGAGTTAATATCATAATGCATGACTCTTACCATGAATATAAAATTTACCATAAGAAGGTATTAATACAAATCATAAGATTTCAATTTACATTGTGTGAGATTGAAGGGGTTAAATGACACTTATAATATACCCTTATAACTCTTGGCTAATTCTTAAGAATTAAATTTAAGGTTTGCTACTTTATAATGTTATGAAAAGATCATTTGTGATGCAATCTTAAGAGATAACTCTAGGAAAGTAAATTAAATTCAATTTAATTAAGAAGAATTTAGAATAGGGAAAGGATGTTTTGGTTGGTGACTAGCATAAAAAGATGTATTCAAAGCTACCTTCATCTCATAGTGAAAGAACTAAATACAATTATGATATGATGAAATAAATAAGATCAAAGAAGAATAAGGATGTGAGACATAATCTAGGGTATAACATATAAAATTTACTCAGTAATCAATTAAATTAGTTGAGATGTCATATATTCCTAACATATAAAAAGGTCAATGTGCCCAGTGCACAAAGTTCCCTGCTTTGCGGGGGTCTAGGGAGAGTTATGATGTATGCAACCTTCCCTTTGCATTTTTTACAAAGAGACTGTTTCTATGACTTATGGTCACAAAGGAGCAACTTTGCTAATTACTTCAAGGTTCACCCTCAAATATTTCTAACATATATTTGGTAATAAGCTATCAACGTAGGCTAGTTACATGAGATATTGGATAAGTTTGAGAATTGCATAATTCTAATTAATGAAGTCCATTATGTGTGAGTTAGAGAAGGTAAGTATAGACACCACCTTAATGGATTGGTAACTTCCTAATTGCTAAAGGCATTTGAGTTTTTGAATCATCATATAGAAGATATGATCTGTAAAAAAAAAAATAAATAGATGCAGAGTTGGAAGTTAATAAGAATAGGGATTTTACATGAACTGAAGTCCTTTCATCGATGGAAAATAAATATGAAAATCCATAAATATTTTGATTTCCCTCACTAAGTTATAACCTCAATTATCTCCTCATACATATCACACATTTAGTCACTTTATCCAAGCATCATTCCAGCTTTTCTTAAAACAGATTTTTGGGTCAATTTTTCGCAACCATTTTCACAAAGAAAATGAGGTAGTTAGGCAATACATTCTTCTACAAAAATGTTATTTTATGTTGTAAGTTTCTAATTACACCAATTTCATTCATTTTGGTTTAGTATTCTACAAGTTATACCTAAAACACTACAGAATGTTCCCAAACGATGGCACACTATACTCAACTTCCAGCAAAATTTTGAAACCAGTAAAGAGAGAATTAAAATTCAATTCCTTCACAACAATTGTATGCATATGTCTCTAGTTTAATATAAACTTACAATAATTTGATTTGGATATCTACATATCAAGATATGACCAAATTACAGATGCATGTTCAGTGAAAACACTCCATTTAACATATTCCGACACACTTCATCATTTTCATCTGAAACTCATCAATCAACCGTTTTACAATCCTTTCATAGTGAATTAAGATGTCAATGAAATATTTTGGAGAGGAAGTAAAATGTGTGAGGAGCTCGTGGCTCAAATTTCAAGTCAATTGGAGGTCTAGAGAAGAAGTTATGGTCAAAAGAATGAAGGGTGTTTAAAACTATCAAAAAGCATTGCACCTTCACAAGCACGATCGTGCACTTCTTGTTGATTCCTTTCTAATATCTCCTCTCTTTCACGATTTTTCTTATACATAATCGTGCAACTCCCCTGAGGTTTCCTCTCTTTCACGATTATGCTTGTTCACGGTCGCGCACTACCTAGTGTTTCCTTACTCATGCATCATCAAATTTCTGCACATGTTCATTTCATTTCCACTTTCCTGTCACTTCTAACTATCACCTTAATTTTTCCCATTTTAAGACATCGCATTACTTCCTTTCTTTAGCTCTAAACTCATTTTTGTTCATCCATGTAACAACTACCTAAAAATTTATGCCATTAAGCAGTAAAACAGAACATGTGTATATCATCTCATTACGAAATTTTTGCACTCTTTTTACATCATCATAATGATCTTTCTGTCTCCAAAAATCATCTCAACCAAAACTTATGAAATATCGATCATCAAATATACAAAGGCAAGACGTGATCTTTGATTTATCATTTATATGAAAACATAACATTTATGACTATTAAGGTCTTCATCATTATATCATCACTCTTTATTACCATTTAGTCTCTCGATCCTCCCTTAAAACAACTCATAAGTACCACTAATACATTAAAACAGAACTTAACTCCTCTTTCATGATCATTTACCACTAACTATCATCATATTTGCTTCATTAATAAAGCCATGAAGATCAGTAATAATAAACTTACTTGATTAGCTCAAAGCTTCTTCACAAAATAATCACCCTAGCCTCCCACATCACACGATCATCTCATTTTAAGGATGAAAAGGTTAGGCTTTTGTCACCAAAGTGAAGAAAAGTAATTATTTGAAGTGGCTAGATGAAGAGTGTTAGCAAAGCTCAACGTTGATGGTTAGGTCAGCAGAATATCATGAGTAAGAGAAAAAGAGAAGAAGAAAGCAAGTAGCAGGAAAAATGATAGACTAAGATGAAAGATGGTCTTTCATACGGGTGTCGTGGGTTTAATTGCTTTGTAAGTTTCATGACACTTGTCACGACACTTACCACGTAAATAATCAAGTAAATATCTTCTAATCATGGTACCTAAAGTCATTTAAAAAACAATCCATTTGTTCCCCAATTCTAATCCAATTGTCTCCTAAATTTTAAATGACATAAGCCATTAAATCCTAATGCCATTCATCAAAATTTTTACCGCCATCTGACACTTATTTCTGATACTATTTATCAATTGTCTCGCCATTTGGCAATTTCCTAGTCCAAAAATACCATTAATTCTAAAAAATTCTCAAATTTCTCTAAAAACTCTAAATCGGTACTTGTACATACCAACTCAATTTTTAAGACACATAATCCATAATTCACATTGTAATCACATTAAATTTCAATTATACTCGGAGAATGTCAAATGAGTGCATGTACAATCATCGAAATGTGTGCAAAATAATCAAAGTCACGTGTATGAATGTTATATTATACATGAATAGGAAATTGCAATTTTCTAATCTCTCGTTGCTATTTCTTATTTACAGAGATCTAGGGTTCTAACCCTTAGTATGGAAACGGGATGTTACATGCATTGTGATAGAGAACTATTGAAACAAGGATTAGAGGTGAGTACACTGATAGGTAGTACTACAGTAATAGGAGAAGTCTACAAGAGGTGCTTGATTCGAATTGATCAGACAGAATTGAAGGTAGATTTGATTATACTATAGTTAAGGGAGATAGATATTATCCTAGGCATAGATTGGCTCACTGATCATAAGGCTATTATGAATTGCTATACTAAGGAGGTGATATTGGAATCTCTTAATCAGCCGAGAGTAGTATTTTGAGGTATTAGTCAAGCAGTGCCAACCATATTGATCTCATTCGTGAGTGCTTTGAGGTTAATGTAAGGAGGATGTGAGGCTTATCTAGCCCACATATTTGATACCCGAACTGAGCATAATGTGTAGGACATTCCTGTTGTTAGGAAATTCCTAGATGTGTTTCCTGCATAATTATTTGGTTTACTTCCAGATAGGGAAATGAAGTTTATGATTGACGTAGTTCTAGGTGCTACTCCTATATCTATTCCTCCATATAGGATGGCACCTATGGAACTAAAGGAATTGAAGTCTCAGTTACAAAAATTGTCAGAAAAGGGTTTCATTAGACCCAGTATATCACCATGGGGAGCTCTAATCTAATTTGTTAAGAAGAAAGATGGAACTCTGAGACTGTGCATCGATTATAGGCAATTGAATCGGGTAACAGTGAAGAACAAGTACCCATTACCTAGGGTTAATGATTTTCTTGATCAGTTGTAGGGAACTTGAGTGTTCACTAAGTAGGACTTAAAGATATGGGTACTATCAGTTGAAGATAGTAGAGGCTGATGCACCAAAAAATGCGTTCAGGAGCAGGTATGGGCGTTTTGAGTTCTCAGTAATGTCGTTTGGGTTAATTAATGCCCCAGTTGCATTTATGGCATTGGTGAATAAAGTGTTTCAACCCTACCTGGATTGTTTTGTGATTGTGCTCATTGATGACATTTTAGTGTATTTGGAGAGTAGAGAAGAGAGTGCTGAGCATTTGAGAGTAATCTTACAGATTATGAAGGAGAAACAACTATATGTCAAATTCAGTAAATGTGAGTTTTGGCTGGATCAAGTAGTGTTTCTGGGTCACGTAGTAACTGGACAAGGCATACAAGTGGATCCAAAGAAGATAGAGGCAGTAATGAAGTGGGAGACTCCGAAGAATGTATCAGAAATCCAGAGTTTCATAGGATTAGCTAGATATTATTGGAGGTTTGTCGAAGGGTTCTCATTGATCTCAGCCCCTCTAACTAAACTTCTGAGGAAGAATGTAGTTTTCAGATGGAATGACGATTGTCAGAAAAGCATTGAGGAACTGAAGCATCGGTTGACTACAACACTGTTGTTAACCATTCCATCAGGAACTTGAGGATATGTAGCTTATAGTGATGCTTCACATCAAGGATTGAGATGTGTGTTTATGCAGTATGGCAAGGTGATAGCCTATGCATCGAGACAATTAAGGTCTCACGAGATAAATTATCCAGTATTTGATTTAGAACTTATTGTAGTTATTTTTTCTCTAAAGATATGGAGACACTATCTGTATGGAGAAACATTCCAGATATATACTGATCATAAGAGTTGGAGGTATTTATTGAGTCAGAAGAAATTAAATATGAGACAGAAGAGATGGATAGAGTTGTTGAAAGACTATGACCGTACGATTAAGTATCATCTGGGAAAAGCTAATGTGGTGGTAGATGCATTGAGTAGATAGTCGAATAGCAGTGTAGCTCAGATTTAGTTATCGAGGTTACTGAGATTAATTCAATTGAGAGCTCTAAATGTGGAGTTGAATCTAAAGTAGAATGAGGTATTGATAGCCACACTAAGACTGAGGTCGATGTTTCATGACAGAATCAGAAAGGTACAGAATAAAGATCCTGATATAGTGAAGCTTATTTAGAAATTGATAATGAAACCAAGTTCTAAGTTTGAACTGAGAGATGAGACACTGTGGCTGAAGCAAAGGTTGTGTGCGCCTAATGTGGATGAATTAAGAAAGGAAATTCTAGAGGAAGCTCATATAGCTTCATATGCTATACATCCTGGTACCACCATGATGTATAATACGCTAAAACAACATTTCTGGTGGCCAGGAATGAAGAAGTAAATAGCGAGAATGTTGCTAAGTGTTTAACTTGCCAACAGATTAAGGCTGAGCACTAGGCTCCGGTTGGGAAGTTTCATTCATTACCTATTCGAGAATGGAAATGGGAATGAATTACCTTGGATTTCGTTATGGGATTGCCAAAGACTCCGAGGCAAAATGACGCTATATGGGTTGTGCTGGACCGATTGACTAAGTCAACCTATTTCTTACCAATGAGAGAAAATAACTCACTAGATCAGTTGGCTCGAAAATATGTAAAAGAGGTAGTTAGACTATATGGGGTTCCAATGTCCATTGTATCAGACAGGGATCCCATATTTACTTCGAGATTTTGGAAGAGCTTACAATTAGCTATGGGTACAAAGTTAAACTTCAGTACTACATTTAATCCTCAAACAAATGGACAGAGTGAGACGACAATCAAAACTGTTGAGGATATGCTTAGGGCAAGTGTATTGGAGTTTCAAGGAGCTTGGGATCAGTACATAGCTTTAATTGAATTTGCATATAATAACCACTATCACAGTAGTATCGAAATGGCACCATATGAGGTATTGTATGGAAGGAAATGTCGATCGCCTCTATATTGGGATAAAGAGGGCTTGAGAATGGTAGAAGGCCCATAACTAATTCAGGATACTATAGATAAGGTCTAAATTCAAATTAAAGTAGCTTAAGATAGAAAGAAGAGCTATGTGGACCAACACCAAAATGATATGGAATACAGTGTAGGAGACAAAGTGTTTATGAGAATATCTCCTTGGCAGGGAGTACTGAGGTTCGATAAAAAGGGCAAGCTGAGCCTTAGGTACATTGGTCCTTATGAGATCATTGAGAGGATAGGACCATTGGCATACAAGTTAGCTTTACCGAATAAGATGTCTCAGTTACACAATGTATTTCATGTGAGTATGCTCAGAGGATACCGATCTGATCCAATGCATGTGCTACCAGCTCAAGAGTTATTGATGAGCCGATCAAAATAGTGGGATATCAAACAAAACAACTGAAAAATAAAGTAATTCCATTGTTGAAAGTCCTTTGGAAGAATTACTCGAGTGATGAAGAAACTCGGGATATGGAGGAGCATAATAGGAGACAATACTCCCACCAGTTCAAACAATCAGGTAAGAATTTCGAGGAAAAAATTTCTTAAGGAGGGGAGAATTGTAACATCCTGTTATCCCATGTTAAGGGTTAGAACCTTAGAATAGTGTGCACGATAGATTATTGAGAAGTTAAAAAGTGCATTTCATGCTCATGCAAAATATAACATACACACACATGTGAATATTAATTATTGCACACATTAAAATGATTGTAAATGCATTCATTGACATGTTCCCGGTATTATTGATTTATAAATGTGATTATATTGAGAATTGTGGATTTTATGTATTGAAATTGAATTGGAGAGTATAATTATTGATTTAGAATTTTTGGTGGAATTTGGAATATTTAGTGAAATTATGAGTATTTTTAGACTAGGAAAAATGCCAAATGGAAAGACAATTGATAAGTGGTAGTAGAAATAAAAGTCAAATGGTAGAGGAAATTTTTATAAATGACATTGGGATTTAATGACATATTTCATTGAAAATTGGGACACAATTGGAGCAGAAATTGGAGACAAATGGACTAGTTAAATAAAAGACCAAGGAGAGACTATAAGAAAGTGACATGTGGCAAGTGACCCATGCCTTAACCCATGAAACTCTCCCAAGTGAAGGACTATCTTCTCTTTAATTAGTCTTTCACTTTATTAATTACTTCATCTCTTGATAATATCTCTTCTCATCTTATTTGATCTTCTTCACCTATGAACCTCTCTTTTTTACCTATCAACGTAAGCCTTGCTTTCACCCTTCTTTACTACTATCATTTTGTTGTCTTCTTCATTTGCCACAAGAAGACCCAACCCTATAACCCTTGAATGTTGATGATCGTGTGAGCCATGGAAACCTAGGGTTAACGTGATTTGAAGGGTTTGGAGTTTTACTAAGTAAGTATCATATGGTTCTTCATGATTTGTTGACTGAAACATATATAATGATAGTTAAAGGCTAAATGTTCATAAAATGGTGTTTTATATATGTTGGAATGTGGGTAAAGAAATAAACACATTGGTTCCTTGTCTTTTTGTTTATGATGATTAATATTAAATAAGTTGTTGAAGAGATGAGTTTGAAAGAGAAAGATCATTGAAAATGGTGTAGGAAAAAAGGTGCAACAAAATATGATAGGTAAATGGATGTTTCATGTTCTGTTTTCAATGTTTATTAATGTGGATCTCTTTGGGTGTTTTGGAGATGAAATAACATGAGTTTAGAGAAAATAAAAGGGAGTACTATGGTCTTTTGAAATGAGATAAATTAAGGTTATAGTTAGATGTGAAATGAATGTGAGATTAGAGTTGAGCATGTGCAGAAATTTAGTGATGAATATATATGAATGTAGATGTTATGTTTTTGGTATTGTGGTCAAAAATAGGATATGATTTGTTTATGATTGAAATTGAGCTGAAATGGAAGTAGGAATGAAGGGGAAATAATGAGGAAATAAGCTATAAATGATAAACTAAGCAAAAGAGATGAACTAGGATGAAAATGGTGATGAAGTGTGCTGGAATATGTTAGATGGAGTGTTTTCACTGAACATGCATTGGTATTTTAGCCATATCTTGATCTGTACATATCCAAATGGGATGATTTTAAGCTTAGATTGAACTAGAGACATAAGGTTATATTTTTCATGAGGAATAGAATTAGAATTCTGTCTTTAAGGGTTAAAAAATTTAGCTTGAAATTCAGTACAATGTTCTGTCGTAGTTTGGGAATAGTCTGTACTATTTTAGGTTTAACTTGCAGAATACTGAACCAAACTGTATGAAATGGATGTCATTAGAAACTTAAGACATATAGGAAAATTGTTTTAGAAGAATGTATTGCCTAAATACTACTTTCTCCTTATAAAAATAGCCATGAAAAATTCACTCAAAAATCTATTTTGAGAGAAGACATCAGGTAGTGCACGATCATGCACAAGCACGATTGTGACAAAGAGGAAATCTCATAGGAGTTGCACGATTGTGACAAAGAGGAAATCTCATAGGAGTTGCGCGATCGTGCACAAGCATGATCGTGATAGAGAGGAGATATTAGGTATTGCACGATGGTGCACAAGCACAATCGTGACAGAGTGGAATTAACAAGAAGTGCACGATCGTGACGATGAAGGTGCAATGCTTTTTGACAGTTTTAAACACCCTTCACTTTTTTTACCATAACTTCTTGTTCGGACCTCTGATTCACTTGAAATTTAAACCAAAAACTTCTCACACATTATCCTTCCTCTGCACCAAATTTGATGGTCATCAAAATTCATTAGGGAAGGATTGGTAAATGATTGATTGATGATGTTATAAGAATCAAATGTATTGAGCTATGAACTTTAGTGCATGATTGAGTGATGAACTTGGAATAAGTTTGTATTATTGAGGTGTAAACCTAAGTTCAAATTAGACACATATGAGTTTTGAAGTATGAATGATCATGAGATGAAAATAAAGAAAATATACTCGGGATTGTCATTGAGCATGCATTGTACATAATTCATGTACACATTTATCCTTAAATGAGTACTTATATAATTTTGCAAAGTTGTGATGTGTGTAAATGTGTGTTGTATGATATCGAAGAGAAACTAGAGCGACAACATCCAGACGTTGTCAGGACTTTGAGGCAATAGCTATCTGGAGCAAACTGTGAGTGACCTAGATGGCCTCACTTGATTAATTATTTGTTTTAATAACTGTATTAAATTATTATGTGAATGTGATTGTGTTGATTCCGGACATTGAATGTACGAGGCGTTTGATGTATGAATAATATATTGTAAGGGTTCCTTATTTATGAATTTGATGAAAGAAGTGATTCTTAACATTATTATTGAATGCCGGACAAAGGTCCAATAATGAATGTGAATGTGAATGTGAAACTGAAATCAAGTGACGATTGCGTATATGTGAATGTGATGCATTTCATTACATGAATGCATGGCAACATAAAGGCTATTGTGATTGGAGTAGCTACTGAAAAAGGAGCTTAAAGCTTAGAATGTGGTAAGAGCCTCTGGCTCAGTTGTTAATGTACCCTATATCCACTAAGGGATATGAGACAATATCTGAAACAAGCTCGGTATCCACAAGAGATATGGGCTAGTAAAAAGGCACTCGGTCACAACAAAGTAATAATTAGAATGAGTCTCATGTGTATTGCATTTATAATTGATATATATGTTTTAAATGATCAAAATGAACTATTTGACTTCTCTGAATGTGAAATGTGGAATAAGTGAACAAAGTGTTATGTGATGCTATATGATTATTAGTGAAAAGATGTGTATTATATGATGACATGAATTATTGTGAACTTGAAACATGAACTGTATATGTTATGTGTTATAAATGAGCCATCGAAATTGCAACGCTGAATTTTAGGCTCGAGAGAGGATACTAGTGACAGAGAAACTTAAGAAGAAACATAGTTCTTGTACTTTTGGATAGAAGAAATGGCTCAAATGTTGGTCAGCTGAGACTGAAGGATCTAGATAAAATTTTTGTATAATTCCTCATGTATGTATCGTGTTCTATATACAGAGATGTAAACTCTAATAAGTTTTTGATAATATACATATATTGATGTTATTGTAAAGCTACAACGTGCATATTTGGTTTTATGAAATAAAAATGAGGAATTGGGGGTTTTTTAATATTGTGACATTTACGCATTAAATGATGGGGTACGTACTCAAATATCCTTCAGAATGTCGGGTATGTGTCCTGTGAGAGTGGGGTGCTACAATAAACCTTAGACATGCTATAATACTTCTAAGGTATATGTTGGAGCCTTATAATTGGTTTCTCAATAAAAGTTAGGAAGTCATCATAAATCATAAAGCTCATTTCAACAGAAAAATAGTGGCTTTTTATGATGATGATAAGATTAATGTCCTTAACACCCTATTATCTAACCATTGGATCCATCGATATATTAATCTTTTAGGCCCATGCTAATTTGAAACACTTTCATATATGGTTTAAACATTGCTTTAAATAGAAGTGTCTTGTGGAACAATTCGAAGGAGATTTGCTCCATTAATACTCCTCAATTGATTTTGGGAGACTTCAATAACATAATCCTTACATTTGAAGCTAAAGGGGATAGATTTAAAGGGGATATCATATTTTATATATTAAAAATTGAAGTTATTGACCTCAAATTTAGGATTGTTTTCTCATTTGGAGTAATAGACAAGAGGGAGAATGGTTAATAAGGAAGAAGCCAGGTAGATAATTTTTTAAATAGCCTTGGCTTAAGAGTTTTCCTAAAAGTAAAGTTGTCTTTAGTAATTGCCTAAATTTAGACCATTCACCAATTGAAATATATGAATTATGAACTACATAAAGCATGGTCACTTTATTTAGATTCTTCAAAATTTTCTTCATGGAGTTGAGGGATTCAAGATGTTGTTATAAAGGGGATAAATATGGAAGTGTTAGACTTTAAGCTTTATAAATGTCATAAGAAACGAATTGGGTTAAAAATATACTCAAAATGCTTAAGTAGAGAGCTACTAATAGAAAAGTAGAAGATCCTCTATGACTTGCTTCAGAATTCATCAGCTCAAATTAATAAGGAATTTGCTTTAAGGAATTATTTAAAAGTCTTAGATACTTATTGATTACTAATCAAGCAAAAGGTTAAAATAATAACTTATTTAAGGATAAAAGGCGGAAGTGTTATATAAATTATTTTAAAAACTCAATGGGAACCTAAGCTTCCAACTACTCTTAAATTTTAACATTCAATTCATTTCTATAGGGGATGGCATCTTCCTTATTCTAGAATTTCTTAAGAACTATCATTTAAAGGGTTTAAAAGGAATGTGCAATGAATATTGATCTTCATAAGGCTTTTGATTTGGTGACTTAGGAATTCATTTTTCATTCCCTTGAAACTTGTAGATTTCCGCCTTTTTCCATGTCTTGGATAAGTTAGTTTATCACTACTATCACGACCAAGTACCACATTGGCCCATGATAACCGCCGCATACCCAGGCTAAGGACACTCACGGTATCCTTAATCCGACTATGCAAGGCTAACTGAATATCTCTTATCTTTTTTTTCAAAAAATTTGAGCTACACAACGGCTGTATTTTAAAAATCCCAAAACTCACTGAAATACCTGTAAACAATTTTTAAACACACTTCTGTATTCACATCCAACGATAACTTCAAGACTTTAAGTCCACTCAAAGCAATCTCAACAACAATATCAAAAGTTCATACATAAAGTCCTTTACAACAACAAAACAGTTAAGAGTTAAATTTATTAAATTATAAAGCTTATCAATATAACCAATCTAATAAAAACAGTAAAACAGTTCATGAGCCACTATGCAATTAAAGTCCAAGACAGAAACTACCCACGTGCGGTAATATCCTAAAATGTCAAAAGACCGCGCGATCCGCATAGAGCTTCAAGCTCATTAAATTAACCTGCATGGTTGGAAAGCGGAGGGGGGTGAGTACACTATGTACTCAGTGAGAAGGAAAAACATATATCGTAAATAGAACTCGATATAGACCAAGACGGTGTAGATAACCTATGAAGTGAACATACATCATATAGAAACACATAGGCCTAGCCTATGACTTCACGTATACTGGTTAGGAACCACATAGACCTAGCTTATTAATCACTCATTTGGTGAACATAGGTTCCAGTTATAGTACACAAAAGCAGAAAAACATCACAGGTATAAATCAAAACTCGTCAAAAAACAAATCCCAGAATAAGCTAAAACAATCATGTGTGACACCATTAGTAGGCCAAACTAGTGTGCACATCTACTGATCCTCAATGTTGGCTCGAATTTCATCTGTGGTGAGTCTAGAAGATAGTCGACAAGAGCATCATGACCCTAGGTGATGACCTTGTCAGTGTCCGGACCCTAGGTGTGGAATCACCTGCAAGTCCCGTAGAAAGGTGTTGATACGGGAACTCGACTTTTATGTACCAGCGTCAAGGGTACGGGGGTCACTTAATCAGTTGTGCCTAGGATATGATTGGCCAATTATTTCCTCATAAATTATAAAAATCATATACAAAAATTAAGTACAAAAATCAAGTAAAGCATTATGCCTTTATTTATCGATCCAATTGATAAAATGAAACCATGCTATGGCTCTAAGCCAAAAGAGAATAAATACACGCATCATACATTACTTGATTATGCATATATAAATTTAAAAACATTATTTCTTGCAATAAAATCCATCTTTTGTGCTCCAAATGCATAGTTGTTCAAAACAATGTTGTTTCATAAATACATAAGCATATTATCATCCATTTGAGATTCAATTCTACTATGCATTACCTAGGTTCAAAATTCATATAGAAGTCATCATACATATCTTAGGGTGATCTAATCCCATAGGAGAAATATTGTAGCACCCCCTTACCGCAAGGTACATACCAGAATGCCCAGAGGTCATTCTGGTACATAACCTACGATAAGGGCGAGCTACATTCGATCACTACAATCACTTCATATGGCATGGTATTAAATTCACTTGTAAAGTAGCATAAGAGAATCACAATATTTTTAAAACCAACTTTTTCCTCATTTCATTTCATAAAATCAATGACTACATTGTGTCTTTCATATTTTCCCTATGTACATCAACAAATCCTAGTACAAAAGTACTACATGAAAGAGAAAAAGATATTAAATCTATCTAAGCCATCCAAAAATCCCATCTGACCGACCTTTGAGCCATGACTTCTCTTGCCAAAACATAATCTACACGGCAGTAGAGCCTCTCAGTGATGAGAGTCGTCTCTCGGTCCTGAAAAGACAACGTTTCAATTTTGATGAGTTTTGCGAACTCAAAGAGTGAACCATCATTGATGAATTCACCGGATCTTATACACATATCACATTTTACATAAATACTCATTTTAAGCCTACCTGTATTGTTCAGATACTCACATATCATGTCATGTCATATAGTGATTCAATATCACCTTGTAGAACATTCATGATTTTCAGCCTTATAATATTATATGCATGAGACTTGTGTTCATTCTTATTGTTGTGACTGAGTGCCAATTACTTAAACAAATAATGGCCCATAGAGCTCAGTCAGAACAGAGTTCATGGAGCATAGCTCTACTTGCAGAATCAGAGTTCATGGAGCAAAGCTCTACGTGGAAGCGCTTCAAACTGGCTACTCAAGTCACAACGCCTTTATCTGAGTATGCATTTTATGAAATGCATCACATACTGATTATGTCATATTGCATATGATGTTAAATCAGAAACTCACATTCATCGGACCTAAGTTCGGCATTCAACTTTCATGAGAATACACATAACATACAGAATTTCACAGCAGATCAAAGCACTTCCAATACATGCCACACTATTAAACTCCTCGGACCTCAGGTCCCAAATCTAGAAACATCGCACAAACAGTTCAAGAATAATAGAAGGGTAATAAATCAAGTTAAATTCAAATCGACTCACAAGTCGCTCCTGAAGCTAATGCCTGGATGATCTGAAAACGTCTAGAGGTTGACGTTCCAGTTGCTCCTCTATAACAAATAATGTACACAATATCACAAATTGCACAAATATAAGCATCTAATAATGCACATGCATGAAATGAAGTATGTACAATGCATGTTCATGTTAACCCCGGTATTATCCGACATAAATCTAATCTCATTTGGATCAGTAGAACTCCAAAAATCATCGAAATACAAAAGTAAGCTTAGTGGGTTAACACCAGTTCATATCCTTTAGGAACACGGTTACTGTACCCGTCCCACTCTTTTCACTCAAATTTTCTCCATTCTTTTCAGATAGCTATGATCCTTGTAGGAGATGTAAATCAATGTCTTACGAATCTAATGGTTCAATAACCAAGTCATTTGGAGGTCTAGAGAAGAAGTTATGGCCAAAAGAATCTAACATGATCATCCCTTTACTCGTATTGTACATACCTTGGTTCAATTGACATAACTCTCACTACAGATGTTGGATTAACTTTATTTTTGAACTATTGGAAAGAGGAATTCTAGATTTACAACTTTCATGAAGACCTCGAAGGCCAATTCTATCGTCTTGCCTCTGTATCATCTCACTTTTCTTCCATCTACTATTCTATCGTTCACTTTTCTATCGTTCACTTTTCTATCGTTCACTTTTCCATCGTTCACTTTTCTATCGTTCACTTTTCTATCGTTTACTTTTCCATCGTTCACTTTTCCATCATTCACTTTTCTAGCATTCACTTTTCGATCGTTCACTTTTCCATCGTTCACTTTTCTATCGTTCACTTTTCTTCTGTCTCATTTCTTTCCATGAATGTATCCACTTGTAAGAATCATGACTTTTGATTCCGATGTCCAAATTTTTCATACTATATACAGTTGGAAATATAAAAGAAAGATCTACAATTTTCCAGAAGGAACCTTGGCCAAAATCTCTTTATATAAATTCCAAATTTGGCCTTAAAGTCTGACAATAAACTCCTCATTCATACACCAACGTACTGCACCAAACTCTTAACTTTATGAAATTTTTGAGACTCTTAGAGACAGAACTGAAATTTGATGTCTTCATAGGAATTGTATCCATACGTTCCTAGTTTGCTCTGAATCAAGAATAATCTCATTTGGATCACTAGAGAAAAAGTTATAGGTAACAGACCGAAGCATACTCAGTAAATCTTTTCTAGATTTTCAACCTTTCAATATTTTACGACACCCCAAACACTCATAATCTTTCAATCACTAAATTTGCACATAACCAGGTTTCTCATTCCTCAACAACACAGTATATATGAACAAACATGTAAATTCCATTTCTCATGCAGATGACAGTAACTTACCTGCTGAAAACTCCGAACTCTTCAAGCCCTAAACTCCACACAATTTACGTACTTCACAGAGCACAATGACCAGCTTCTGATTTTTCTTAGGGTAGAGGAAACAAGTGGCAAAGTGGGTTTGGTGAAGAAAGGGAAAAACATAGAAGTCTCTTAGAAGGTATTTGATGGAAAACTCTGTGAATCAAAAGAAAGTTTGAAGAAAATGATAATGAAGAAAGGACTTAGACATAACTTAACCTATCAACTCTTAAAGAATAGTAACCTACTTCTAGCAAGAGTACAAAAGCCTAGGTGACACTTGTCACTTTCCCAATACCTAAGCTCTAACTTAGTTTCTTTTGAAACTAACTCTCTTAACTTTCATCGTTACAATCCGACTATCTCCAAAGCTTCTTTTAATTTCTCTTTTTTTCCATATTTTCTATAATTTCCAAAATTTATTCCTAATTTCACCACAATTCAAAAATATCACAATACTTCATAAATGTCAAAGGTAACTCCTAAGTTCACCAATATTTACAAATACGATATTTCTTCTAATCACTAATATTTCCAATGTAAAACATTCATAACTCTCAAAAATTCACAAATCAATCCAATTATACCCAGAATTATTCATGAATGCATGTACAATTATTTTCATGTGCAATAACTATATATAAGTATATGGCATATTATGCATGAACATGGAAATACATCTCTAACTCTCATTAATCACTCACATTTACCATTCTAACCTTCCCACTAGTAATGGGATGTTACAATGACATAAATCCAAAGGGTTATAAGTTATACAACCCAAGCAATGGCAAGGTAGTGGTGAGTCACGATTTGGAATTCATTGAACATAGAGCATAGAATTGCGAAAGAAAAGAAGAAAGCAACTATCTCTTCATTCCATACTCTGCCGAGGAAGAAGAAGAAGCCATAACATTAGCATAAGATGTAACTCCGCCTTCTTCATCCACTCCCAATAATCAAGGTGAAAGTTCAAATGAAGGACCAAGAAGAATAAGAAGTCTTGATGATCTTTATGATGAAACCGAAGAAGTAACTCTTGATTTGTATTGCCTCTTTGCAGACGATAAGCCATTAAGCTTTGAAGAAACCACGAAAGACAAAAGATGGAAACAAGCTATGGATGAGAAAATCATGTCGATTGAGAAAAACGATACTTAGGAACTAATAAATCTTCCCAAGATTCATAAAGTCATAAGAGTTAGATGGGTTTACAAGGTGAAGAAAATTGCAAAAGGAGAAGTGGAAAGATACAAAGTAAGGCTCATTGAAAAAGGCTACAAGCAAATTTATGGCTTTGACTATAAAGAGGTGTTTGCCTCAATTGCTCACATAGAGACTATTCAACTTCTTATCTCAATGGTGACTTAAATGAAATGGAGAATCTATCAACTAGATGTGAAGTCAACATTCCTAAATGATTATCTTGAAGAAGAAGTTTGCATTGAACAACTACTTGGATATTTAGTCAAAGGCCATGAAGACCAAGTCTTGAAGTTGAAGAAGGCATTATATGGATTAAAACAAGCACCAAAGGCGTGGAATAGTCGATTTGACAACTACTTTCAAGAACATGGATTTTTTCGTTGCCTTAATGAGTATACTCTCTATGTGAAAGCCTATGATAATGGAGACATATTGGTAGTTTGCATTTACGTGGACGATCTCATCTTTACAAGCAACAATCCGAGATTGATTGAAGAGTTCAAAAAGGAGATGTCTCATGAGTTTGAGATGATCGACATAGGGCTCATGTCCCACTATTTGGGCCTAGAAGTGAAGCAAATATAGGAAGGAACTTTTATCTCTTAAGAAGGATATGAAAAAAAAAGTATTGAAGAAGTTCAAGATGCTTGATTCAACCCCATGAGCACGCCCATAGAGTGTGGAACGAAACTGTTAAAGTTTGAAGAAGATGAAAAGGAAGGTCCCACTTTGTTCAAAAGCCTTGTGGAAAGTTTGAGGTAATTGACATGCATGAGGCCTGATATTCTTTATTTTGTTGGAGTAGTGAGTCGTTTCATGGAAGTTCCTACAATAACTCACCTAAAAAAAAGAATACTTTGGTTGTTGGACCCCGATCCCTGATTGAAATATAAAAATTTTTAGATGAAAATTTAGGAGTATTTCGGGTGAATTATTCTTGTACAAAGGAAAGAAATTGCAAGAATTTCAATGATTGTGTTTATTGTGTTATTTGAGCAAGGTTAGTTTGAGCAAATTGGATTGATATGATTGGAGATGCATGAAATGAGTACTTTAAGTATGTATATATTGTGGGTAACATC
>JANZLC010000201.1:31208489-31226474 GCA_026413385.1 Erythroxylum gracilipes | reverse complement strand
TATATATTAGTACTTACAAGTAAATACTTGTACATATGTAATTTGTGTAGCCATCATTGTGATGCCCATATGAATATTACTGCGTTATCTAATTGTATGCATATGGGTTTGGGTACATATGGCATATTGCATGCATTACGATGGTCCTCATATGACTGAGGGTTTGTTTTGTGAAACTGAGTTATTGTTATTTTGATTGTGTATGGATGTTTTTAATTGTGATTATGGAGGAGGAAATATTTGTAAAACATGTCACCTAATGGTTACATATTAAGACTAGATGCACAATGATTTGATTATGAGAGATGATTGTGATATGATACAGACTGATCCTAGTTGATGAATGGCTTCCAATTAGGTCCTTATTTGATATGTACATTATTGATGTGATTGTGACTTTGGACGTATTGAGTGAGAGCTAGTATATTGGTGATATTTGGCTCCCCACCCTTTTAGACTTAGAAAGCCTTATGGCTATATGAGTATAAGTGTATGACTGGGTTATTGGTTATGCTTACCTCCCTGCAGCCATTCAAGGTGTACAAAGTGGGCAAGGTTTGGTATTGAGATCACTTCCTTCCATAGTTTGGTACAGTGACTTGGTTGTCAATTAAGGAGAGGTTTATAGACTATTTCCTCTCTTTATAATTCAAGAGGCACTCAGGTCGGAGCTCTTGAATCTACATTAGAAAGATAGGATGGTGGATGAGTATGCCATTAACTCTACTCAACTAAGCTATATGCCTCGAAAATTGTTTCAAATAAGATAAGGAAGAGCAACCAATATGTACTAGGGTTAGGAACCCCTTTCATCAGCATGCTTATGAGTTGTCGAGAGAAGTTTTCTACTTTGTTAGATATGGTCAAGTAGTTAGAAAGGATCCTCAGGAAGCAGGATGCTTTCTTTATTAAAGAGCAAAGTATGAGGCATTCATTAAGACCCTCTAGTTTTTATCAACAGGAGCAGTAATAATCAAACTTTTTATTATGGAACAGTTAAAGTGAGAGCTCTTAACAGAGGGATGTTTGAGCACATGGCAAGGTAAGATTTAGTCGTAGACATTTGGGAAAATTTAGGTTCATACCTAGAGCATATGGTAATAATAACAGAAAAAGAACTAAATGTAATAGTTTAGGTTCGACATCCCCCATTTGCCAATAGTATGGTAGGGCAAACCCAGACCCATATTATATACCACTAGGACGTTGCTATAGATATGGCCAGTACTAGCATCTAACTAGGGACTGCCTAATAATAAGAGATCGTAATTCATCTTCTAATATGGTACAACCCCTATTGTAATGCCTATAAGTAGGCCACAACTCTCAATATACAAGTCGTGATTAGGCTAAATTGTTCACCCTCACACCTCAATGCACAAGCTTCAAATGAAGCATTATTTGGTATTCTTTTATCTTAGGATTAGAAGCTAGAATTTTGATAGATCTGATAATCCATTCTTTTATGTTGCAAAACTTTGCTAGGAGACTAGAAGTAGTATCAGATAGGATAGATGAATCCTTACCAATATCCACACCTCTTAGTGATTCCATAGAGGTGGATTTGATCTACTACTCGTGTCTTATGGAGATTGATGGTAGATAATGGCAATGAATCTTATAGTGTTGTCAATTATGGATTTTAACGTAATTTTAGTGATGGACTAGTTGTTTAGCCATTATGTTACCCTGAATTGTAGAGAAAAACAATATTGTTTTAGATTTTGGATGAGATAGAGTTTACTTTTGATGAAGATAAAAGGATCATCCCATCTAATATACCTTTGGCATTAGTTGCCAACAAGATGCTTAAATAGGGGTGTTAAGGGTTCTTGGCCTTAGTCTGGGATACCTCTATAGAAATTAACAACCTCTAAAGTGTTTTAGTAGTTTGGAAGTTTCTAACTGTATTTCCTAAAAAGTTATTAGGACTACCTTTAGAGAGAAATAAAGTTCAACTCTTATATAGTATATGGTATAAATATGATTTCTATACCTTCATATAAAATAGAACTTGTTCAGTTAAAAGAATTAAAAGAACAATTGTAAGATTTATTGGATAAGGTCTTTACTAAGCCTAGCATATCACCATAGGGTGCATCAGTACTGTTTGTAAAAAAAGGATGGTTCTCTTTGGTTGTCTGTTAACTACAGGCAGTTGAATAAGGTGACTATCTATAACAAGTATCTATACCCTAAAGTGACAACCTGTTTAATCAACTTTAGTGTGCTAGGCTTTTTTCTGAGATAGACCTAAGGTTTAGATATCATTAGTTGAGGATCAGGAAAAGATGTACCTAAAATTGCCTTCAGGACTCTAACGAACATTATGAATTCCAAGTAATTTCATTTGACCTTACCAAGTTTCATCAACTTTTATGGATTTAATGAATATAGTGCTCAAATCATTTTTAGATAGGTTTATGATTGTCTTCATCAATTGCATTTTGGCATATTTACAAACAGATAAGGAACATGCCCAACATTTGATAGTAGTGTTATGGACACTTGAAGAACATCAATCATAAACCAAGTTCTCAAAGTGTGAATTTGGCTTCAAAGTGTCACATTATTAGGATATGTGATATCTTAGGAGGGGATATAAGTGGAACCAAAGAGGGTAAAAGATGTAACAAATTGAAAAAGACCAAAGACAATGACAAAAGTGCAAAGCTTTGTAAGATTAGTAGGTTACTATTAAAGATTTGCCTAAGAATTTTCTAAGATAGCAACCTATTGACATATCTAATGTAAAAGAATGCCCGATTCATTTGGTATGAAGTTTATAAGGAGCACTTTTAAAAGCTAAATAGTGTTTAACTATAGCTTAGTCTTGGCTTTACCAACTAAAGGCAGATGATTTCAATTATACTATGATGCTCTAAGAGTTGGTCTAGATTGCATGTTGATGCAGAGTGGTAGCATGATTGCTTTTGCTTTTAGGCAATTGAAAAGGCATGAAAAAAAATTACCCTACTCATGATTTAGTTATGGCAGTAGTGATCTTTGACTTACAAATTTGGAGATATTATCTATATAGTGAGACATGTGAAATTTACACAAATCATAAGAGTTTAAAATATATATTTCAACAGAAGAAATTAAATTTGAGGCTAAGAAGGTGGATGGATCTACTAAAAGATTATGAATGCACGATTTAGTATCTTCTTGGAAAAGGAAAATATTGTAGTAGATGCACTAAGTAGGAAGTCCACAGGTGGTTTGACATATATCATAGTAGAGAGGATAGCTTTGAATAAGGAGTTAAATGATTTTATGGGTAAAAGAACTCAGTTTTAGATTTCAAATTTATGAGTACTATTGGCAAGCATTAGAAAATTGAACAAGATCAACATCACTTAAGGCCAAGACCCTAAGCTTGAAAAACTTATGTATGAAGTTTAAGAATGATGCCACATGGATTTTTAGATCAATAAAGGAGGTATGATAAGGATGAATGGGATATTATGTGTTCTAGATATAAAGAAATTGAAGGGGGAGATTTTAAAGGTAGTGTGCTATATAACATACAATGTACATCTAGGTTCCACCAAGTTGTATCGTAAGATTAGAGACATATATTAATGGGACAATATGAAAAGAGGATGTGGCTAAATATTTCTCTAGGTACTTGATTTGTAACAATTAAAAGTTGAGCATCAGAGACCCTCAAGTAAGCTATGACCATTGTCAATTCCTGAATGGAAATAGGAAAAGATCATAATGGATTTCATGGTTTGCCTACTTTAATAAGGACTCGAAGTGATTCAGTTTAGGTGATCGTAGATAGGTTAGTGAAGTCAGTCTATTTCTTACCCATAAAAAAACACCTATTTAGTGTCTAAGCTTGATTTAGTATATGTCAAGTGGATAGTGTGTCTCTATAGGGGTGCTCGTGTTGATAGTCTCTAACCGAGGATCATAGTTCACATCTCAGTTATAGAAGAAATTATAGGAGGAAACAGACATTAAATTGGATTTTACCACAACATTCAATCTTCAAACTGATGGAAAATCTAAAAGGACGGTTTAGACCTTAAAAGATATGCTTAGGATATGCATGATGGAATTTAGTGGTAGTTGGGATTCACACTTATTAAAGGTGGAATTTCAAGTCAGAGATTTTGTATTTCTAAAGGTATCTCCAAGGAAGATTTGATAAGGTTTGGAAAGAAAGAGAAATTGTCTCCAAGATATATTGGACTTTACAAGATAACAAAGGGAGTTGGAAACATGATATACATATTAGCGTTATCTCTGGATATATTGCAAGTCCATCTAGTATTTCACATTTCTATGCTTCTTAAATACAATTATGATTCTTCTTATGTACTTCAGCAACAAAGAATGGAGGTGAACGAGACTCTGACCGACGAAGAGGTTCTAGTAGCTCTTTTGGATTCTCAATTATTCCATTTATGATCAAAGCAGATCCCTTTGGTTAAAGTGCTGTGGAGGAATAGCAATGTCGAGAAGATCACTTAGGAGATAGAGTGAGAGATAAGAGGGTTGTATCTATACTTGTTTTCGCAATAGAGTATTGTTGTAAAATTTTAGGACGAATTTTTTGTAAGGACGGTAGATTGTAATACACTTATACACACACACACACACACACACACATGTATATATATGTATACATGTATATATATATACATGTGTGTGTGTGTGTGTGTGTATCTTCCACCAATGCCCCCTTCCTATTTTTCATTTTCAACCCCCTAAGATTACTATTCATAAAACCATTCTCTTTCTTTAATTTTCACCAGTAATGACTCTACTCAACCAACCATTTATATCAATCAACTCCTCTCTTCAAACCCATCTCAACTATACCCATTTTACCTCATAACAATGTCAAAATCATTGCAAAATCAAGAAGAAAAATCCAAATCTTTAATCCATCATCTCTTGTGAGTGTTTTTAACCACCAATACCACCATCATTAGACTCCCTTTCAATGTCAGAGTAAAAGCCCTATGGTCTTATCGCCGGTCACTGTCTATATTGTTGTTGATTGATGAAAATAAAGGTTAAGGCTTCGAAATAATTTTTCTTCAATTCATTGAGATTGGTTGAGAATTTGAATTTCTTGTAGTTATAAAAGTTGTTATACTCATCAAGAGCTTCCATTTGGTATAAAAATCATTAAATTTTGAAATAATTTTTTATTCATCGAATAAATATTATGATGACTAGAGGAATATTCTAGTCACCAGAGATATTGTTCTATCGAACTTTCAACAAATTTTGGTAAAAATCTCTAAAATGTGCTGATCAATTTTCTTTAAGAACCATACAAAATTCTTAACAAATTGTGAACTAAAGATCACAAAAAGTTTAAATGAGAATACGATTAAAGGTCGAATTGTATAATTGGATCATCCCAGCAAACCAAATGAGTTTTAGGTTGTTAATTGAACCCAATAACTTGTAAATAGCACTGATTAGGATGTTTCCCTTCTTATTTTATAGGTTTATCAGGAATGAGACCCATATTGCAAGGTTAAGACAAATAAGTACATCAATCACGTAAGTTCATATATATTTACTTATATTAAATCCATACAAGCTATTGAATATGTTTCTATATTGATATGAATGACTACTTGTTAAGCTAGGAGAGACACCTTATCCTTATGCATACGTGTATATATATATATATAGATAGATAGATATTTATATACATTTATGGTACCTATAAGTATATACATGTACATGTGTGATCGTGATGCCTATGCAAATATTACTGAGATATCTAATTATATGGAAATGGGTTTGGGTACATGTGGCATACTGCATGCATTATAATAGTTCTCACACGATTGAGTGCTTATTTTTTGAAATTACGTGATTGATATTTGGATTATATGTGGATGTGTTTGATTATGATAGTGGAGGAGAAAAAATATATAGGACGCGCCACTTGATGGGTATACATCATGACCATATGCGCATCGATTTTATTATGAGAGATGATTTTGATAAGATATTGAGATATGATATAGATCGATCCTGGTTGATGCTTGGTTTCCAATTGAATCCTTACTTGATATGTATATTATTTATGTGATTGTGACTTTTGACGTACTGAGTATCGGCTGGTCTGTTGGGGATGTTTGCTCTCCGTAGCCTGCCCCTTTGGATTAAAAGAGCCTAATGGCTAAATGAGTATAAGTGCATGGCTAGGCTTTAGCTCCTCGCAACTATTTGAGATATAATATTGTGAGGATTTAATTATGGAGACTAAGGTTTTATAGATATTCCTTCTCCATGATTTATTGTGTATTGCATGTGATCTGTCATACATCATATCTATGTGTTTATACTATTATAAACTATATATTATGTGGGCATGTCATTGGGTGTCGTGAGGCAATATGGAATTACTTAGTGAGGTCTGATTCCTTTTAACTCTATTTTCAGGTCAGTCACCATCACTGTTGGCTGAATGACTCGAGCAGTGTTGGCTGCAACATATATACCTTTATGTATATTTTTCATTTCTTTTCATTTGCACTTATACTCTAGCGTCCGAAGTAATACGATTTAGTGTATAGAAAAAATTTCTTCTAATATACGCTAACACTATTGTACTTTATTGTGTTTGTATTTAAGATGTTTGTGTTGTTACTTATTTTTAAAAAAATTTGCATCTATTTATGTCACTAATAGTCAAACTTACATGTGATTTGGGGGCTTTAACTTTTGGGTTTCACGTACCCCTTGGAGCCGTGACATATAATAAAAATTAAAGTATGACATAAAAATAATTTAATATATTTTTTAAGAAAGTTGTCATATTTATTCAAAAGGTGTTCACTTATTTAAATTTATTATAACTATTCTCCACATATATGCATTATAAAAATGTGAATTTGACTTTGAAATCCCAAGATATCAAATTTTAATTATAACCTTAAAATATAACACAAAAGCAACAAAATTAACATCTATTTTTAAGAAAAACCAATTGATCAAATATTATTTTTACATATTCCAAAAATTATTATAACTATTCTCCACATGCTGAAACGTTGAATTGTTTAAGTAGTTCTTTTAAGTTTGAAATATAAAACCTTTAAACTTTTTACATGTTTCTCCAAATTTTACACTGTAATTAATAATTATATATTTATTTTTCTGATGTAGAATAATTATACATGTAATATCTATAAACACCATTTCCATCTCTACAATTAAAAAAGATATAAAAACTCTTTTATATTTACAAGTAAAAGAGTGGAAAGTTTAGATTATTGTTATAATAATTTTTATATCATAATGATCGTTAGAGGATTGTTAGAAGTTTTATATTTTTATGAATTAGATATTATAAAAATAATTAATATTGATTTAATATATGCTGTGAAAGAAATTGATAAGTTTGAGATCAGTGAAAAGATAAGAGAATTTGAATTATTTTAGTTTGCTTAAACTTAAAATTTATAGTTTAGTATGAAAATGTTAATAATTAATTTGCTTAAAATTTTACTATAAAGTTTATAATAAATTAAGGTTAATTATCAAAATAATTTTCATTTGTAATTTATAATGTCAATTTAAACGTTAACTATTTAAGTATTTCAACTTTTCTACAAGATATACTTATTTAATCTCGAAATAATTTTTGAGTATGCATTATAAAAGTATGAAATATTAACCATGTGATATATTATTATAAAATCATAAATCAATTTTATAAAGTACAAATTTACTAATTTAAATTCTTTCTATTAATTGATAATAAACTATTTTAAATAACATATCATCAAAGGCACATATATTAAATAAAAATATGGGATGATTATATTAATAAAAATAGTAATTACTTATTATATAACTAATTACATTAATTGAAATAAAATATGAATTTCATCCCTTGTTTTGTTTGTATGTATTTTCTCTTTTCAAGGATAGAGGAACTAAAATTAGCTAGCCTCATTAATTTTTAATACCTTTAGTTCCTTTATGATGAGAAATTTTTGTATCGGCATCCATGATCAAGTTCCAAAACCAATATTCCGGAGCTACTGAATGTAAACAAATGTTGGATATCCAAGGTTTGCACTTTAGAGAATAAAAGAAAACAAAAGAATAATAGAAGTGAAATTGTAACAATGGTTTCAGACAACTAACAGGACTCTGAAGAAGTTTTTGTGAACTGGAATGGAGTAGAGATGCAAAATTTCCCATCTTGGCAAACCAAAATTTGGAAAATATTTCTGATGTTCCTTAATGATGTAAGCATTCCTAAACTTGTCTTCATTCAGCAGTAGCACTTGCAGCACTCAGGTCCACAGAAAGATCAAGGGCCTGAAACATAAAACCAAACGAAGTATTGGCTATAATACTTTTGAATGTAAACTTTTAAATTGATTCCTCGTTATATGCTCAGAGGATGACATAAGAAACAAAATGTCCAATCATGTTTTAAACCGATAGTAAAATACAAACCAAATGAACCATGCATTGTCTAATGCTCTTCATGATCGTTAGGAATGTACCTTTCCAGTGATCTTACTGTACATTTCAATCACATCATCTACTGTGCTCTGAAAGTGTGTAGTGGCATCATAGCTCTGCAAGGAATAACAAGAGTGGGGTAAGTAGGACAAATTCATCCAGGAACTAACATAAAATGCAAAATAACAATTTTTATGCATTGTTCTGCAGAATCTATTAGCACAGATTCAGAAGACAAAAAGGAGATGCTGGCACTGAAACAATTAAAACGGCATGAAAGTTTGAAATAAACTATAATGGTGGGAAAGATGAGCTTACAGTGGATATGAAGCAATTGTCAGCCTCATGGTCGTTCGACGGTAAATATCTGTCGTATGTATCATAGAATATTTCATCTATAGGACCAAGCAGGTCGATCCCTGGCTTTAGTTCTACCTCAGGATTGTCAGTCTCTGCTTCGGTTGAAACAAAAGCAATGTATTTCCCTTTTGGAGCAACATTATGAGCGTAAGAACAACAAAAGAGGTACCTGAAAGAAAGAAGTGTGAAACTTCGTTTCTCAAATTGTGAGAATCATTATGATATTTCATTAATCAAAGGCACGTGTTTCATTTCAGGGATTTAATTAGACGTATGCCCCAATTTTTGTTCCAAGCTGTCATCTCTAGATTATTTACTTCTTTTACTCAAAATCTCAAGCTGTTGATAAATCCTGCGACTGCGAAACTCACTTCTGTCAATTATCTCACCAGGAAGGCTTTATTTGATCACAAATGTGCATCAAAACGTGTTCCCACTTTACAAGATTAGATTCCTCGACTTCAAATTTACCTATACATAAACTCATACTACAACTTTACAATATAAGAAAATTTATGCAGAAACCTGTTAAAAAGAAGGAATAGTAAAGAATAGAATGAACGGAGGACCGAAGTTTTTGGCCTTACATATCTGATTTACGACCAAGTTGCTTCTGTGGCAGAATGACCTGGGCTGAGTGAGACTCACTGGTGTCTGGAATAGGATGGCTCATTATGCATATTGCACGAGCAACTCTTCCAACCTTCTTAACCTGTTGCATTGAAGTCGTAAGAGATTAAGGCTATTTTCACAACCTCATGAACATTTCAGAAACTCCTGAACGAATGGAACTATGGGGGATGTAGTGGAGCTTTATCATGAATGGTTGACAAAAGTTACCTTGTCGGGTAAATACGAAGGATCACAAACAACTTTCTTGCATTTAGCAGTTTCTCCCTCAGAGGTTACGCCAATGGCTTTGCCATCTCCATCAAACTCTACCTAAAACCAAAAATGAATCCTCGATGTTTGTATAAGTATGATTCCAACGTTCTCATTTGGGTATGGACGGGAGCCCTTCCCAAAATTACAGCTTAAAGAGATGGAAATGCTTAGCTTAGCTGACTCTCAAGCTACAACAGCATCATTGGACATTATATCGGGGATTTTTCTGGCAGATTAATGAGATAACCTTGAACGGTTGGAATCTCTTTTAATGAACTTATCTAATGCTTTGGATGTGGTTAGACAGTAGTGTATGCAAGATTATTGTTCAAAGGAGAAACTGTACCAAATTCTTAAAGAGAAAATGTTTTCCATAGAAGAAAGATAGACGAGGTGTTCAGTGGTCTCGGAGTTTTAACAACATAACTTGGTTTTGTTTGATTAGTGATCTTGCAAACAAAAGGTAAAATGAGGAAAAGAAAAACTAAGTTAACCTTGTTGTACTCGGATTTACCTTACAATCTGGCTTATTCAGCATGTAAGTTCCGCCATATACTGCACTTAAACGTGCAAACGCCTGAAAAGAATACCGGGGAATGTCAAATTGTTTTCATTGGACTGTTATACTCACCTTGTGGATAAAACGGTACCTGAGGCAATTCTCCCAACCCATACAGTGGGTAGATGTAGGGTGATCCTCCTTGAAAGCGAGCCAAAGATTCTGCATAAAGCTTCAGAAAACAGGCAGAAGAAAGCAAAATGAGAAACAGAAATTCAATATCCAACAACTTTGACTGAGAATGGGTGTAAAAATTTTCACTTGGAGACTATTTAGAACTACATAAAATTATCAAGGCAATTTGTTGCAGATGTTTCTCAGTTTATATTGTGATTCAATGGGGCATTGTTGGAAGATTAAAATTCTTAAATCATATAAAGTTAATTAAAGGACTAATTCATCCCGGAGAAACATAAAGGCCAAAAACTTTTCAAGTTCACCTTCATCTTCTTCACAAAATCCAGAGCTGGTTGATCCAAGTAGCTATCATCAAAGTGAAGTGCCAGGGCATGGCCAATGAAGTCAATCGTATCATCTTCTAGCCCATATCTCCTGTAAGTGAGAATGGACTAGCATCAGTGCATGAATTAGTTTGAGAGCTATAAATTATAACAGATGTAGCTATCATCCTCTAGTTCTTGGGAAATGCATGCTCCGAGTTTGAATTTATGAAACAAAATCCATGTGCAAGGTATATTTTCTGAGCTGAACATAGTTAGCTCTCTTAAAAATATACCAAATGCCTAGTCACTAGGTCATGGAGCTTAACGTATGGACACAAACGAGAAGAAAATTCACCGGTGATGATTTCCTGGACAACAATATGAGGTTAGCTCTATGATGCAAGCCGTTTAAAATCAGTTCTTCAGTCAAACCCTTTGAATCAATGGAAATTGTAGTTTTTGCAAGTCAATCCAACTGAGATATTAGTTTAAACTTAACATCACTAAGCTGAAAGAGATAGAAGAGGTGAGGATCATACGAGATAAGCTCTCTTGCTGTAACTTTGGTCAAATCCAGCCCTTCGTGAGACTTTGGATCATCATCTTCATAGTCTTGTACATAAATAAAGAATTTTCTGGCACGACGTTTCTCAAACAGTCCCATCAGTGGTGATTTCAGTGCTTCAACGTCATTCGCTGGAACTTTGTATATCTGAGAAGTTGTGGGATTTGATCAAATTCTCGCAATCTACTTCTGATATGTAAAGACAATAGACGCAAGCTTGTCCTGGCAAAACCATTACGCTCCTACAGAAATCTAAAATTGTTAAATTCCTTCTTACCTTCCCTTTATTATACACAAAACTACCATCAACAGCCTTGAAGTTGAGATATTTGGTAACGTCTGTGTGGATGAGAACACGGACCAAACCGCCATTGGCAATAATGAACTATTAAAGCAAATTCAAAGCAGAATGAGAAACAATCAGAAGCACGTAACATTAACCTTCATTTGAAGATCCATAATACAAGTATTTTATGGGGTACCTTAGGTATCATATCCACATTATACTCCTTGCTTGACCCCAGGCTCTCTGGAAACTTATCATTTCCCCTGAATCGCTTCCAAAGCTATAGTTGCAAATTGAAATCCGAGTAAACAAGAGAAAAGTGAAATCAGAAGAGCAGAGGAATACAGAAAACTTAGCTAATAAAATAAGTCCAGAATACAACTAGCCATCCGCAGACTTACCTGGTTAAGATTCAGTGAGGATGATTCACCGCCATAGTAGTCATTTCTGTCCATATGCAATACCTATTTCAAACGAAAGATAAGACTTAAGCCATACTTATATGATGTGCCTTGCGCACCAAAGATCAAGAATTCTATTCAATGAAACACGCCCTTCTGAAAATTGTGTAGATGATAAATCGTAGCAGAAAAGAGTAAGATCATGCACTAAACTAAACACAAAATTAGGTGTCATATACGCAAATACGGGATTGCTTTCAGAAGAAAAATGCCTAATTCAGAGTAATAAAGTTGGTAAGAAAAAGTACTTTGAGGCCATTAACAGAAAGTAGACCACTGAGAATGCATTCCTTGAGACCTGTCCCAAGAACTATGACATCATATTCTTCATCCATCTTGCTATTACCTCAAATCCCAGAACAGAAACAGAGAGGAAGAGATGATTATTGTTTGTGTTTGGATGGAAGGAAAGTGAAGGAACAAATAGTTGAAAGAAACATAAAAGGGAAGTGAAGAGAGAATACTAGGCTCTTGTCTTGAGTAATCTGGAGCAAGTCTTTAGCGGGAATCAACGATATTAACGGTCAAAAACTTTTAGTCCCATGCCCACGCTAATTAGAGACGCGTGCAGTTCCAAGTAGTATAGTGAAAGTGAATCAAGAGTAATGCTCGGGTGTTTGAGATTCACGTCAAAATGAAGAGAGCGCGAGACAGGAAAATCACGTGCCCAACTTGGTAGCGAGCGACTAGGACCAATTGATCTTTACCTATTTTCCCGGAAAATTTTAATTTTCAAAAGAGATTTTTACGATTACTCTGAATATTGTCATGATATTTAAAGAAAATTAAATTGTGTGGCTGAAACCCAAATGGCAATTTCATCCATATTATTAGTTAATCGTTTCCGTAATCATTTATCTTTTTTCATTCACTTCTCCTCTTTTAAGTTGCATTGAAGGTATTTGGTCATTTGCTTTTCGGTAACAAACATAAAACTCTTATATAATTTAAGCAATTTTAGAAAAAAATTTAATTTTTAAATTTTTCAAAAAAATTGTGGGTTTCAAATTTTTTAAAATAATTATATTATATTTTGATTAAATAATAACGATGAAACATACGTGTTATGAACATTACACATGGAAAATATCCAACTCAGCTTCTAAACTTAAACTGAACTACTTAAACCTAATTTAAACAAATAATTTACTATAATCATCTTAAATTATTAATGTAAGTTAAATTTAATTAGTTAAAATTAAATTTAAGAGTTGAGTTGAGTTACTACATCAATGATATTTGATTAATCTATATACTCTAATTATAATGGTCCACAATTAGAGTTTCTTAACACCTTATGGAAATCCTTCCTTGATATCAACTTAGAGCTTTCTTTAGGATCTTTTGTCAACGTCATTGGTTATCCTTTCTAATTAAAAGTCATAGTTCCTTTTTTTAAAATTATATAAAATATCATTTAAGAGGGAGGTGTATGTTGTTCCACTTTTGTTGTTCCAATGCTGTTTCAACTTATCTCATCCATATATTTATGTGGGACCTATATAAATATATGGATGAGATAAGTTGGAATAGCGTTGGAATAGCAAAAGTGGAACAGGTGATCGGATCCCCATTAAAGGTATCTAACTATTATGACCATATCACACCCTCCCAAATAAATAACTAGTAGTAAATTCTATGTCTTGAAATGTCTAAGAAAAGTTTAGACAAAGTTGATGAAATTCTAATTTAAGACTACCTCTTGTAATAATCTTGAAGTGTCTAACTTCCCTCATTTCGTATTTCCTTTTTTTCTTTTTTAATTTCCTAGCAAACATGTATGCATGCTGAAGTGTTTTAAGACTTTAATTTAACGGTCAATTCCAATTCATATTGGAGTCTATTTAATAAAGATTCCACTAGGTAGGATTCTAATAGGTAGACGTTTGTCTAGTAAAGTTGGTTCAAGTTCGCGCCTCACTTCTTCTTTACGTTCATGTGCTTCTCCTTTATGGGCTCCTTACCTAAAATAAAATAGACAAATTTTGGTAGCTTATACCAACTAAACAAGGTCAAAAATAAAATGAAAAGGAAAACTATACCCCACTACTCTACATCCAAATACTATATGTATTTGGAGCTACTACTTAATTTAGTATACCTATGAAGAAAATCATGATATGTGTATCTTAAACTCAAATAAATACATCAAACGCAATAATCATCAACCTCAAATTAAGGTAGGAGCTAAATGATACATTCTAGTTAATGAAATGGTACTGTTCCCATTCAGATTCAGGTGCTAGATGATAGGTCCCATCCAATTGAATGGTATATATTCCATTGTAACACATGATAATGGGTCTTGAGCAATTACTAAACTTCACGCATCTTAATCACAATATCAATAAACAATGCATAAGTACCAACAACAGAAAAATTGTCATAAACAACGTCTGAAGTACAAGGAATTGTCATTACCACACCTTCTTTTTACTGCTTTTTCTTTATTTTGTTAACTTTCCGTCAATCTATTTTTTAATAGAATGGTTTTCTTGTAATAAAAATACAACGACCAATAAACTCAAGCAAGGTAGCTAGTCTGTTTCTAATACAAAACGATTCCATCGCTCTTCTGTTGGAAGCATAACAACACCGTTCCCTCTATTCTTGTTTACCTCTATTGGCGCTCCCACTTCAAACACAACTTTCACTGTTAATCTTAACAGGTTAACTGTACACATCACCAACCTTAAAACCCTAATACCAGAAACTAGGGTTCCATTTCCTTTTTCAGGTACTTGGAAAAAAATGAGGAAGTGGCCATTCCAACTGAAAAGAGAATAAATAAAAACGAGTAATGATCCAGTAAATCTATGATGCATGTAAACGCATATACACCACTGAGACCAATATTAACATCATTAAGCAATCCCAGACACAGTGGCAATCCAAGTATCGTATGCGCAGCCTTTCCACAACAGCTTTAACTTACAACTATTATCTGTTAATCTTAAGGAAAACAATACAGGCTAGACTCGTAAAAATATACACACACATATATATGCCGTAGATCTTTCCGTGTTCAAGAGCAGTTTACATCTTGATGGTTTACTATAAATTCCGCTTCTCAATCAACACGAAAATATAGAAATCCAACTATTCCTCCATATAAAATCATTCTTCAGATTCAATCAGGAAAAAGAAAACCTGCAAAGGAATTAACAGGTTAGTTAGAATAGCGGTCTACATAAGCTGCTGCTCCCAAAAACTGTCTACTACCGCCACTAGTCAATTCCAAAAAATGCAGTACTACTTCGAGAAAGAAAAAGATATAATATGTTGCTCATGATTTTGATTTTGATTTCAATTAGAAGTGCTAAAAGTTGAAGATAATTTTTATTACATACTTTGTGTACATAGGAACGAGGGTTTATATACAAAATTCTTAGGACTATTTAGGAAATAATCTAGCTATTAACTCTATGAAATTGATTATAAGTATAATTATAACAATATCAATGCTAATAATCTCTGGTCAACACTCCCCCTCAAGTTGGTGCATAAATATTGCACATGCCCAACTTGCAAACGAGGTTATGAAACTATTTATTGTAGAGTCCTTTGGTGAAGACATCTGCCAGTTGTTTATTTGACCCCATATGGAATAATTGCAGAGAGTCATTTCTAAGTTTCTCCTTCATAAAGTGTTGGTCAATTTATATGTGTTTTGTTCTATCATGTTGAACAAGATTGTGAGCTATACTAATGGCAGCTTTGTTATCACAGTAGAGAGATGAACTTCCTTCATCCGTCAGTTGTAATTCATCCATCAGCTTCTTTACCCACAATAGTTCGCACACACCTTGGGTCAACGCTCTATATTCGGCTCCCACACTGGATCTAACTACATTCTATTTCTTGCTTCTCCAAGTGACTAGATTTTCTCCTATGAGCGTGCAATAACCACTGGTTGACCTCCTATCATTTGGAGATCCAACCCAATCAGCCTCTGTAAATGCTTTTATCTTAAAATGACCATTGTTAGTGAACAGAAAGCCTTTTCCTGGAGCAGACTTTAGATAGCGTAAAATGCAGAATACAGCTTGTAAGAGTGGTTCTTGTGGATCATGTATGTACCGACTTACCAGACTAACTACAAATGCTATGTCTGACCTAGTGTGATGATTCTCCCAACTAACCTCTGATATCTTCTCATGTCCACTGATGTACCTGTTCTTGCTTGCAGTTTGTAGTTACTCTCGATAGAAGATTCAACTGGTTTACAACCTATCATACTGGTTTCTTCTAATATAAGTCTAGGACATATTTTCTCTGAGAGATAAAGATTCATCTTCTTGATCTAGCAACTTCAACTCCTAAGAAATATTGCAATTTTCTTAGGTCAATAATTTCAAATTCTTGAGCAAGTAGTTCCTTCAGCCTAGCCATCTCTTCTGTAGCAATTCCAGTTATAATAACGTCATCAAGATAAATAATAAAAAGTGTGATCTTACCTTGGGAGTGCTTGATAAATAAGGTATAATATGCATTACTATGTTAATAACTAAAGGAGATCATAGCCTGATTGAACTTTTCAAACCATGCTCGTGGTCATTGTTTTAGCCCGTACAAGGCCTTTTTTAACCTACAAACCTTCCCTTGTGTCTTCTCATCTTCAAACCCTGGAGGAATCTCCATATACATCTCCTCCTCCAGATCCCCATGGAGAAATGCATTTTTAACATCAAACTGCTATAAGTCCCAATCCAAGTTAGCTGCACACGAGAGTAAAACTCCGATTGTATTCAACTTAGCAACAGGAGCAAAGGTTTCTTGATAGTCCACTCCATATGTTTGAGTAAAGCCTTTATCCACCAATCTCGCCTTGTATCTCTCAATGGATCCATCTGGCTTATGCTTCACTGTGAATACCCATTTATAGCCAACTGTCTGTGTTCCTTCTAGAGTAGTGACAAGTTGTCAAGTCTCATTTTTTGCCAAGCCTTCATTGCTTCAATCATAGCTTCTTTCCATTGGATAATTTTTCATTGCTTCTCTCCAATCCTGTGGAATAGACACAAAAGAAACAGACAAGACAAAGGCTCTATAAGCAGGAGATAGTGAGTCATATGTAACAAAGTTAGAAATTGGGTGCTTGGTGTAACTTCTAACACCTTTTCAAAGGGCAATCGACTTATCTAAATCATCAGATAAATCATATTCTATCTCACCAGTGTTTTCGAAGGAATAGGATGGAATTGGCATAGACTGCATGATGGCTTTTTCTGTCTTATCTCGCCTTGAGTATGTCTTTAAGTCTGGTTTAATTAAGCGCCGACTTCGATCCTCTTGAACCAAACTAGTTGTCTCCCTTGAATTGTTCTTCCTCCTTGGATCACATTATCTATAGAGTCAAGCAACACCTCATCTTCAATCTCATTCTCCCCTTGAAGAGGAGTTAGGGCTGCGTTGAAATAGGACTCATACTCCAGAAAAGTGACATGCACACTTACAATGTATTTCTTAGACGGGGGGTGATAACACATATATCCTTTTTGTGTAGGAGAATATCCAACAAACACACATTTCAAAGCTCTTGGGTCCAACTTGCCAACATTCCAATCATGAACAAAGCAAACACACTCAAAGACTCTTGGAGGTACAGTATAAGAGTTTGTACCTTGTAATATTTCAACAGGGCTTTTAAAATCTAAAATTCGAAGTGACATTCTGTTGATAAGATAGGCGGCTGAAAGGATTGCATCACCCCAATATCCCTTTGGAACATTTATTGTGAACATGAGTGATCGCGCAACCTCCAGAATGTGTCTGTTATTCCTTTCCACAACTCCGTTCTGTTCACTAGTATAGGTACAACTAGTTTGATGTACTACTCCATTAGAATCTAGATAAGCACAAAATTTAAGTAGGTCCCCAAATATCGGAGTGAATGGTCATAAAAGGAACATAACTCTTATTATTTGATAAATGATAAGAACTTCTAGTGTGTTTAGCAA
>JANZLC010000201.1:31132900-31157448 GCA_026413385.1 Erythroxylum gracilipes | reverse complement strand
ATTTTCTTGATTTACTTATTTTATTTTATTTTATTTTATTTTCAAATCAATCAATTCTTGATCGTCTAAGCAATTTTCCATCGTTTAATTTATTTGTCTTACGTGTTGGAAATTATTCCCTAGGGTACGATATCCGGTTCTTACCGATTTATATTACTTGTCGACGGGGTGCGCTTGCCTCAAATTGGTCTAGGTAGAACTTAATTTATATTTTTTTTTGTTTAGACCGCAACAATCAATATTATAATGAAATAATATTAAATAAATATTCAACTGGCCTTGATTTACAATAAGTAACTTGTTTTAAAAAAGGTAAATATCATTAAAAAGACCCCAATATATATAATCCAATACTTTTTACAAGGGAAAAAAATAAAAAAGTATAAGATATCCTTAACTAAGCTCTATAACACATGCATATCCATGTTTTAGCACTTTAATACCCAATCCATTCATTACTTTGTATGTGAATTATCCTTACAGGTATGCTACTCCAATTCTCCCCATTTCAATGGAAATAAAGACGTTGTTTAATAATAGCTCCCTGTTTAATAATTACCTCTTTAATTTTTTTGAAGATGCTATCAAGTTATTATAACTTATGACTTTTCTATTCGTCATTGCCTATTCTCTAATATATAGTATAAGCTTAATTATTATCTATTATACTATTTTTTTTCTTTACCTTTGACATTCCTTTATTATCAAAGCTTATAGAGATACAATCTGAATTCTATCAATACTAAAGTTTTATCCCAGGAGGGATTCTAGCATATAAAATTCATGACATGAATTCCATATGGTTACACTTAGTACTCGTGATATGGCATAGTCCTATAATTGATTTCCATGTGTCATAAAGAAGTTACATATGAAGCTGATGTGTTCAAGAGTTTCAATATTGGTTTTGTATAAAAAGCATAAATTTTCAAGGTTGAGAAAATGTAACTGGCTCAAGGTAGCCAGTTTATCTTTAGCTATTAACCACATATGAAATGAAGTCTTTGATAATAATTCCTATCCTAAACAATATTGCTCCAACTTTAATACTCCCTCATCTCTTTAGGATTTATTTATAAGACATATTTAAGAATTTTCCAGTCCTGTTCCTTAACTAGACATATTCATCTTCTTTCTTATTATTTGGGTTCTAAGTTGGTAATAGGTGTATGACTTTTATTAGAACCTCACTCCAATTACTTTCTTTGTTCTATACTTCCACTTTGAATTACTTTGGAAATCTATTCAATAGTGATGGATATATCTAGTTATTATCAAAAGGTCATGACAAACACCAATTATCAAAGTAAATTGATGCTTATTTACCCTTCCTAATTCTTATTTTCATTTTTTTTGAAAAGGTTGAAAAGGTTCCAAGTGACTTCAAAAATTGGAAGAGAACCATAAGAAAGAAGTTTTGTTATTTGTTTCCCACAAGTTTCTACCCTTTATAATGTAGGTGTGCACCTACTCAACCTATAATAAATACTTATCAACTAGGGTTCCGCACATTCTTTTTCCCATCAACACCTTGTTAGAAGATTGATCGGTACAATTCCTAGGCCTCCCTCTGATAAGGGTTTACAGATCTCATTTCATCTCACTTTTTCTTGGAATTTCCCTTCTTTTCCTTTACCCCATAGGAATCTCTTAATTAGCTTCTTTGTTGAGTTTATCACACCCTTGGAAATAAAAAAAAGTGACAAGCCTAATAGATATGTAGAGAGCTAAGAACTGACTTAATCAATTAGAGCTTCCCCGCTTAAGACAACATTTTATTACACCAAAAGCTTAGACTCTTTTATATCTTCTCTATTAAGGGAATGCACTCATTAAACTAGATTCTCTTTGTAGTTAGGGAGTCCTAGATATTTGAAAGGAGGCTCCTTCACTTAAAGCCTAATTATAATTAAAAGCCACTGAGTTATATTATTAGCACTAGATGATACTACCAAGTGGCTTATACTCTTATTCATCTATAAGACTGAAAGCTCTCCAAAGGCATTTAAAGATGTCATTAAGTTGCTAATTAATCCATCATGAGCTTTAGATAATATCAGTAAGTCATCAACAAAGGCAACGAAAGATAATCTTAGTTTTTTGCATTTGACGTGGAACTTAAATGATGCATCATGTTAGATGTTAAACTTAACCAACCTAGTGAGAGTGTTTGTGCATAAAATAAATAAGGGAAATAGGGTCTCCTTGTCTAACTCTCCTTCCACCTTTAAACAACTAAGATGGCTTTCTGTTTATCAAAATTGAAAAAGAGGTAAGGGTATCATACATCATTATCCATTATTTAAATTTATCAGGAAAACCAATCACTATAAGTTCTTGATCTATAACATTCTAACTAATTAAGTCATAAGATTTGTTAAAGTCAACTTTAATATTACAGTTCATTAAAGCATTCCTTTTTTAGTAAATTTTGAGTAATTCTTGGGCCAATAATTCATTGTCTCCAATCTGTCTCACTTCTAAAAAAGAACATTGCGATTGATTAATAATGGTTTTTAACATATTTTTCAATCTCTTTGCAAGTATTTTGGAAATGATTTTGTAGAGAAAATTACAATCAGAAATAAACTTATAATCACTAAAGAAGCTAGTGTTGTTTACCTTAGCTATAAATCATATAAATGTTTTGTTAATTTCTAAGAGCATCTTACCTTTCCCAAACACCACCAACATTGTATTAGTCACCATGTTCTTTATCTGGGGCCAAGCTTTCTGAAAGAAAATTTCATTCAATCCATCAAGTACAGGGACCTCTTTATGTTTTAATTTGAACACCACTTGCTCTATATATAAAGAATTCATATAAGCTCATAATCTTTCAATTTCATTAAGAGAAAACTTATTCTTGATGAATGAGCTAAGAATTTACAAAGATGATTTAGTATTTGCTGTGGATCCAGAAGAGTTTTTAAAGAAGTGGAAAGCCTCATTCTTAAGGTCTTGTTGAGAACATATTGAAGTGTCATCTTCCTTCACTATAAAGTTGATTTTATTTTAGTTTCAGCTAGATAATATTAAGTTGTGAAAGAAACTTATATCTCTGTCCCCTTTTAGGACTCATTTAACTTGACTCGTCACAAACCCTATGTTTGAAAGGTTTTGCTACTTGAACTAGTCTTAAGTCTCTCGAGTTTTCCTTTAATACAAAATAATTTTTTTGCAAAATATAAGGTTTTATGCTACTAAAATGAGTGAGCTAGACCCTTTTCTATAGCCTAGCCAAAGTTCTCTTCCTCAACTAAGTAATTTTCCAACTTAGCTTTACTTTTTGAAAGCCTTAAGAGGCAATTACCATTGACCAATGTCCTGTCTAAGATGCCACCTTGAAGTTTGTTTATTGCTCTAATTGTAGTACCAACCTTTAAACTTCAGGTCTGATACCTTTAGTTCTTCAACACGCTATCTCAAATCACTTGGAAAACTTACCAAACAACTATTTGGTTATGATTCTGATATAAACATAATGTCATTAAAGTGTGTTAGAATAATCTAAGGTTCCTAAATACTTTGATGAAACCTTTGAAGATTATTCCATAATAATTTCCTTTGAAAACCATTGTTAGATCCATATATATAGGTGCTTGCTAACTTAGTTCTTTAAAAAAATGTCACTGAATTACGCATATGTTGATCATTAGCTAAGTCTATAAAACTCTATAATTAAATAATTTATATCTATAAGTCAAAATTAACGTCTAGCAATATATTATGATCACCTAAATATTAGGAATGTCAAAGTAGTTTTAAGTAAAATATTTGTTCATAATTTTTATATATAGTATTGGATTTTATTAAGAATTTAAAAACTATTTTACAAAGTTTCATTATATTTTAGCTTAGAATTTATCAAATCAATACTAATTAAGAATAATAGAGCATTCTTCCTAATCACTTTAGGGTGATGAATCTTATATTGATCACTCAACAACCTTTATGTAGTTCATACTATATCCAATAACTACTAATTTAGCTACCCTTGAATAAGATAGGTTATAACAAGTATTAAAATATAATAATATCTATATCTGATCATTTGGAGATCTCAAGAAAAGGATCACTTATACAATCATCATAATAAGAGTTTTCATAGACATATAAGTAATGTTCTAAATGAAATTCTCATATCGGGTCAGTTCATTAAACTTGTTTTCTAATAAGCATCCATATGTTTGTTTAAGCATCTCTACACTTCAGTATAGGAGATCAACTACTTCCTCTATAAGGAAGAAATGTAACCTGTGCTACTTTTTTTAATGCCATATTAATATTTAATCTCAATAGAACAATGACCGTAAATAATTTAAGAATAATACACAAATGTAATATAAATTTTGTAATTATGGTCTCATTATAATTCCATTTGCAATGTTCAATCATTCTATGGAATTAATCTTATATATCAATAAACTAAACAAATATGCATAACATAAACAATATCTTCAAATAATTGTCATAAAAATTACAACCAACTGATTAGTTGTAAGGTATAAACTAACATCTAAAAGACAAATTTCATTATAAAAATTCTTATCAATAGTAGAAGTCTCAACAATGGGTTTAGCAGGAGATTCCTCATGCAAGCCTAAGTCTAACTTTATGATTGCTAAATTTATCATGAGAGATTTAATTCGTTGTTTTCCATTAAGCTTTAAAATGGTAGATAATTAAGGATTGCTTAAAGATAAGGAAAAACTATAAGATCAACATTAATGTGCGTATAAAATAAGATTATGTCATTTTTCACTTTCACTTAAATGATCTACAAAAGTGATCATCGAATGGTAGATTCCATGGAACATCAAAAGATTGATAAATTCATATGAAACAGCAATACATTAAGCATCATAACTAAATGCATTAATCAATTGTCAATATGATAGTAAAATTTTGTTAGTTCGAAATATTCAATAGATTCTATTCATTAATCTAACTATCATAACAAATAATGAACTTATAAATAAGATAATTTTATTACCCATATGGATCTTAGTAGAAAATTTGATCAATATTAAGATGAAATAATATTAACTAAAATAATGAATTTCCTAGACTTATAAGAAGTAAGTTCTTTTTTAAAAAAAGGTAAATATCATTAAAAAGTCCCCAATTTGGGTAAAATACATAATTAATAACTCTATACAAGGAAAAAGAAACAAAAAAATCATAGATATCCTTAATTAAGCTCTATAACTCCAAGTTTTAGCACTAGTATACCCATTCCTTTCATTGATTTAATGTGTGACTTATCCTTATAAGTGTGCTACTCTAACTCTCCCATATCAATGATAATATGGACATTGTTTCAAAATAGTTACTGTTAACTATGGCAATCCATTGCCTTTTTAATTCTCCATAAAGATGCCATTAAGTGACTATAGCTTTTGACTTCTCTATTCATTATTGCATGTTCTCTAATCTATAGTATAAGCTTAGCTCTTGCTTATCTACATTTCTTCCTTTACCTTTAAAATACCTGACTCCAACTCTTCCCAAAGCTTATAGAGATATGACCCAAACATTTTCAACGCTAGAGTTTTATCACCAAGAGATATTCTAGTATATAAAAGCCATGACATAAATTCTTGATAGTTGCACTTGGTACCTTTGAGATGGAATAGTCCCATAATTGATTCCTATATGTCATAGAAAAAGTTACAAGTGAAGAAGATATGTTTAAGAGTTTTAACATTGTTTTTGCACAAGAATCATATGTTTTCTAAGTTAAGGAAATGTAGTTGGCTCAATTTAGTCAGTTTCTCTTTAGCTATCAACTATATATGAAAAGAAATCTTTGATAATAAGTTGCAATTCAAATAATCTTGCTCCAACTTTCATACTCCCCTCTTCTCTTTAAGATTTTCTTATAAGATATATTTAATAATTGACAATTATGTTCTTTAACTGGACATATTCATCTTCTTTCTCATGTATGGGTTCCAAATTGGTAACATGTGCATGAACTCTATTACCACCTTAGAGTTCTTTGGAAATCTATTCAATAGTGAAAGATATATTTGGTTATTATGAAAAGGGACTGTCAAACACCAATTATCAATGTAAAGAGATATTGATTTCCTATTCCCAACTTGAGTTTTGATATTTTATGAAAAATTTCCCTTAAATTTAAGAACTAGGAAAAGAAACATGAGAAAGTTGTTCTATTATTTGTTTCTCATAACCTTTTACCCTTTAGAATATATATAATGACTCCTTTTAAACTAGGATTCTCCATATTCTTTTTTCCATCAATAAATTGGTAGAAAAATTTATCGATACAATTTCTAAGCTCCCATCTAATAGTAGTTTACAAATCTCACTCCATCTCACCTTTTCTTAGTATTTCCCTTCTCTAGTCCATGGAACTCTGAATTAGCTTCTCTATTGATTTGATAATAGATATGGCAACGAAAAATGAGAAGTCCAATAGACATGTAGAAATATAAGCACTAAATTAATCAATTAGAGCCTCCCTGTATAAGAAAACATCTTATTACACCATAATCTAAGCCTCTTTTGTCTCTTCTCGATTAAAGGAATGTACTCATTAAGTTGAAGTCTCCTTATAGGTAGGAAAATCCCAAATACTTGAAAGGGACTTGTTTATTACTCAAGAATAGTAACAACCCTCAAAATTTAAGGTAGAAACTTGTTTTTCTTTGTAATTCTCCATTTTTTTAGTAGTAAAATTCTTCTATCTTTGCTCGTGATTTTTACCCTAATTTGGGAGTTTTCCATGTAAAATATATGTATTCTTTACTATTCTTTCAGTCCTATTTAGCTGCGAACCTGCTCTAATCCGGTCGACATTTACAACATAGGGGAGCTAAAGAACTAGCCCTTTGACCAAGAAGTCTTGTTAAGGATTGGAAGGGTAAGGATGGGGTGGGAAGGTAATGGCCTTGTTTGGATGATAGCTGATTAGCTAAAAATTAGTTGATTGACTAAAATCAGCTATTTAACTTAGTCAAACAGCTATTAAATTTGTTTGGTAGTTAGCTGGTTCAACCCAACCAGCCAAAAATCAAGAAGTTGTTCTACCCCAGCATTTGGGGTAATCAGCTGATTACCCCAAACCCAAAATACCAAAATACCCCAGCGTTTGACCTCTTTACGTCTCTCTCGCTCTCTAGTTTTCTCTCTACTCTTCTTCTTAACCAGATCATTCGTCCAAATTAGGTTTCCTTCTCACACGACGGGATCTTCTCATTGCCGAAGCAGCACCGTAACCAACACCCCAATAATGATTTCTCCTCTTAACTACCAAACCCTTTTCCTTCTTTCATAATCCTCTAATCTCCTTCTCTCTTCCCTCGAGCTCACGCTGAAGCTTTTTCAATACTTGGTTAGATTCTACGATTGTTTCCTTCTTCTTTTTTACTACTTTTGATATGATTTTGAAGCTCTAATCTCTTCATTTGTATGTGTTTTTTTTAATGGGGTATTAGAGAAAGTGTCATGGTGATGGAGCTCTTAAATATCCAATCCAGTGAACTCAGGTTTATGTGTCAGTTTTAGTGTTTCAATTCAACAATCTTTGGCAATCTTGATGCTTTTTTTTCTTTCATGGTGGTGTTTAAGAGAGCTATTGCAGTAATTGGTAACATTTACAAGAACGAAATATCCCATTAGTGTTGTTTTGATTGTTTAAAGTACATATCAACTGGGTTTTTGGATTTGCACCCTTTCTATTTGAATGAATTAGGTCCTTTGTCATGTTGCCTAACAATCTTACCTTTGCAGCCAATCGACTTGAAAAATCACAGATTGGGCCATTATTTCCTATGTGGATGAGGAACGTCTATTTGTTCCTTATTTCCGTTATTCCTATAACTTTTCATATAGAAAGACTTATAATACATATTTGGCTTGAAAACTGCGCAATTGTTCACTCCCTTTGATTTAGAAAATTCGTAAAAACCCTCGTACCTAGGCAATGTTCTTGATGCTGGTCGATTATGGTGGCACAATTTTTCTAGTAATTGCTCATTATCCTTGGATTGGTCTTCACTTGGCAAATTTAGCGATGCCTTTCTTCTCTTCATTGCTGGAGTCTCTCTTACACTTGTCTACAAGGTACTATTTGACAGACTTAGCTTGTATCTAGTGGTTTTGATGTTGTGATGATGATTTGGCTTATTTGGTGATTTCCTTTGGTAGTACACTGAGTAGCACTCAAGTGAAAATTAAACTTTAATATATTTTTCCAGCTAATTAAGAGTTGATATACATATGTGGAGAGCACTAACTGTAGTGCAATCTTCCTTAAAGACATCGATTCAACTTCCATCTTTTAATTTACTTAAAAATCGTTATAAGTTGTTCAGTGCCACTGAATGAAATTTTCATTGTTAAATCAATGAGGTTCTTCTTTTTTTTCTTTCTTCCCAGAGAATAGCAATTGGGTATATCATTGTAGCTTTATGTGCAATTTGGCTTTCAAGTCGAACACAGAGCAAAACAGGTTTTCTGAGGATCTTCTATTATTGGCAGTGGTAAGTTTTACATATCACCATTACATTGAAAGTTTGCTAAAAATTTATGAATTATTGTTTCATACACTAAGGTTAAATGCTTTTGGGAAGAACTAATTCTTTCATATCTGATATTTTTTAATTATTTTCATCTTTTATGGTCTCTAAAATATCAAATGATGTGTAATTTTTCACAAATATGATCAATGACAGTCTTGGACTACTTATTGATAAAGAAAAATTCATTTTGCAGGTGTGTTGCACTTGTACTTTCTGCAATATACTTAAGTTTGTTGTATGGTTTATATGTGCCAGATTGGCAATTTGAGATATCTGCGCCATCATACATGCTTCCAGCAAATTCCAGCTATATTTTTAAGGTGAAGAACACACAACTTCATTTGGTGCATTCTTCTTTGAGTTCCTTAACTGTCAAGACTGTTGATACAAAGTACACTGACAGTTTCTAGTAAATACTTTTAAAATAATTATATCACATCTTAGGCTATGTCTGAAAGACTACTATAAAAATGGATTCCTTTGTACAGAAACTTAAGATATGGACCATGTGTAACCATACTCTAACTTAATGCATTCGATTTCTATCCTATCCTATTTGTATCCATTGTACATTTGGTGTTCTTTGGTGCTGATGTTACAATTTGATGTTCTGTTTCAGTGGGGTTATTGGTTTCATGCTTTGCTCTACTGATGGACCTCCAGTTGATTTCAAGCACCTTGTCAATCCTATGGAAGCTATTGATAACCAGAGCTGGCCATTAAAATTCTACAACTCAGAGGTTTGTCAACTACTTATCCGTTCTTCTTTTCACTACACTGCAGAGTATTATGATTATATTTGTTTTGTATCTGTTGATTTAACTAGTATGTTTTGTATCTGTTGATTTCATTAAATGAAGTGTTATAGTAGTTGAGATATAAATGAAGTCTGATAGTATATCTGAGAAAGATGTAACTATCAATTTCTTATCTTTTTAGTTAATTATCTGTTTATGCTTTTGGTTTCTAAGAAATTTGTGTTAATTGTTGAAATTGATGTGTATTTTCTTGGTTATCGAGTTATGGGGACCCAATAAAAGGATTACAAAAAAAATTACTGAAGGATCCTTTTTCTTCATTTAGATCTGCTCTTATTCTGTGGGTATTTGTTTTGGAGTTTGGTATCTAGATACTGGCTTTAAGGTTGTATGAAGGAAGGTTTTTGACTACTATGGATTGTAGGATGTGGTTCAGGAGATTTCAATTTATGCGTTCTTATCACTGCACTGCAGAGTATTATGATTGTATATGTTTTGTATATATTGATTTAACCAGTCTGATGATTTGTGGGGGGATGTAGCAACTTTTATTATTTATTGCATTTATCTCCTATAGTATGCAATCATAACTGCCCTTTTATTTAATGAAACTATTTGTTGATTTAATGAATGTATATCTGAGACAGATATTTCATTAAATGAAGTGTGATAGTAGTTGAGATATAAATTAAGTCTAATAGTATATCTGAGAAAGATGTTTTGTGGGGGTTGTAGCTGATTTTTTAATGTATTGCATTTAACTCCATTTGTTAAATCATAAGTTCCCATTGTCTTTTTTCACCTATAAAATGGAAAAGCTTAACACAATTGTTGTTAGTTGTTAGTCTTTACAACGTGCTTTTTTCCATTCGTTCTTCAGAAATGTGGTCATCTCGGTGCTATTTTAGGGATTTGCAAATCAGGAAATTCTTCCTTTTCAATGACATGTAAAGTTTAATCCCCTTAATTGAATTTTTGCCCTAGTTTGATATGGATAGTTATTTTCTTTTGAAAGGCCTTGTGTTCTAAAAATTGAATTTAAGGGTCTATTTTCATATAAAGATCACTCTGAAAACGGTGAGAGTTGCTTTTATATTCTGAAAATTGTATATCAGTTTTTACTGTATGCGTTGGACCATAAGTTGTTGTCTATTATTTCTATTAGGTAAGAAGAATACACTTATATCTCTCCATAACTTGGTCACAAATAGTGGTGACTGGTGACGACAATGGCATGTGATCCTAGAAGCTGAGATCAATAATGTGATAACACATCAAATGAGACTTGTTATGTTTTGTGGCCTATTTTTGATAGTGTGGAGATCGAAAGAAGAAACAAGTGCTTATGTGTAATATTTTTGACTACTCTATAATCATAACACTTCTTTATAAATTTATGTTTCTGAAATGTTATAAAAATTTATATTACTGAAATGTTATAAAAATTTACGTTTGTTTATATTTATCATTTTCTGATATTGATAAAATCTTTATAATTGAGTTCAATCCTCACAATTTATTATCAGTGGAATTTATTTTCTGCACACAAACGAAAATGAAATGCCAGCACCTAATGTCTTCAATTATCTTTTAGTGGCTCTAAGTTTAGTATTGTAATACATGTATAAATGGTGTATCAGCTGTTATATGCTATTCAAAAGATATTAATGAAATCTATACCATTTTTTTAGTTCATACACGGTATTAAAGAAATATGAATTATAATATTAATATACAGATTATTCCTCTTCCTAATCCTCCTCCTACTCGATCAGTTAAACTCAATTTTGTTATCTTAGTCTAAAAAACAACGTTGCTCCTCTTATTAAAATCTAAAAATTTATTAGGATTAGTTAATGGTACAAACCCACCACCTCCTCATAATTCTAAGCATTGATCCCCCCTTTAATCCATTGAAAATTCCATCCGTCAAGAAGTCTTTCTCAATTTTGTTGGTTTTTCATCTTCTTAACATGTTTGAATTGCTTTATCTATCACTTTTGGAGCTTTCTCGCAATGACTTTGAAAAGATTCATCTTTCTATCATTTATTATTTTAATTTGCAAGATACTTAAAATTTAGATATATGTGTGAAGCAATAAGGTATTAAAGCATAACTTCTTAATAATGTGTTTATATAATTTTTGAATAATATTCACAAGTTAATTATATTACTCATTTAAAATTAAAATATAAAATAATTTTAAATTAAGAAATTAATAAAAATATTATGATGATAAAAAGTAATTATATATTTATTTTGTTGAACTAGTATAATTTAAGTTAGTAAATTCTTATAAGAATATTTAACGAAATACTAAGATATATAATATTCATACCCTTATAATATTTTTTAAATTCATGTCCTCATAAGTCATTTTACACATAATCAGCTAATACTAAACAACTAATTTTACCAAACACCAAATGACAAACAGCTAATACAATTAGCTGGTCAAATCAGCTAATGTAATTAGCTATCAGCTGATTGTCAAACAAGGCCTATGTCACAATCATGACAATAGATTCACGATCGTGACTTTGTGCAATTGCTCTCTTTCACGATCGTGACAATGGAGTCACGATCATGAAACTAGGTAATTCTTTTTTGTCATGACTATAATATGGGAGTCATGATCGTGACATTGCCCATGCATGTCCAACTCTCTTGTTCTTCACCTATTTGATTTCCAACACTAACAAATACATCAAACACATCAAGATACATATAATTAAGAATGAAAACATGCTCTTAACCAAACAAACACTTAAACTATAAATAAACACTCACATTAACATAATTCTAAGCCCATACATGCAATAATTATCTAATAAACACCTATAAACACACTAAAACACCTATTAAAACATAATATAAACCACACCTATCAAGTCCTATCTCTAGGATTTTATGTAACTCTTACTATTCATGTCATAATTTATTTATACATATGATTTCTTAATTCCTATTATGAAATCTAAACTTGAATCAAAATGCTAGTAAATTTGAGTTCAAATATAAGATGTAATTGTGAATAATTCATAAAAAATAACTTGGGTATTTCATTAATTAAAGAATTAATCCAAATAAATAGTTTTAGAATTCATCCCATCTAAATCTATTCTAATTTACTTGAAACTAAGATAAAGAAAACCAATAACAATTTAGAAAGACGAAAAATAAAAGAACTCATTTTCATGGATCTTGAAATCTTGAGTATTTGAAAATCCCTTTCTTTCTCACCAAAATTACTCCTTTATCTCTTAAGATACTCTAGTTTAGCTCTTATCATTTGCTTATGTCTATCTTTTTAAATCAAAAACTCCAAAATTTTAGTAAACATCATCATCAAAACAAGTACAACATGGATCCATATAGCGTATGTGTTATTTCCTTAACTTTTATTCTCTAGAAACCTTCAACTTTATAAAAATCACCTCTAACTTAAATCATGGATCCTTAAAATAGATATGTGTTACATCTGTGTTGTTTAACCATAAACATATATTGGATACACATCCGTGTTAAGGATTTGTATTTGAAATCCTTCCTCTAAAATAACGTCAAAATGGTTGTAACTTGACTCCAACTTGTTCGAATTTATTCCTTTTTCATTTTAGAGTTAAATAATGTCCAAAAAAAGTATAAGAAAATTTGGCATCAAATCATATTGAAAAAAATCAAAATATTAGCAAAATGCTCTAACAATCATGCTTAAAATAGTATAATTGGCACTTATCAATAAGTCTCTTATTTGAATTACCAATCATTTTCCATGGGATCCACTTTTTTCACCTTCATTACTGGTTATGTTTTTCAAATTAATTGATTGTTTTCATATAAGTCATTTATCTATTTTGTTTATTGTCATTATAGTTTCTTAATCATTAAACTATTTTTTTCCTAGTTACTAGTCTCTCACTTTTTATATATTTTTTATAACAAATAAATCTAGCTTTAAGTTGTTCAATTAGCATTGCCTCTAATTGAATAATAAGTTTAAAAGTAGGGTAATTTTCTAAGGATATAATTCGAAAATTTTCAATTCCAATCCTAATTTCCTAAATTAAAGGTTTTATATTGTTTGGAGGCTAATTAAGATGCCACGGTGGCAGCGATGAACCCTCACACTCAACAAAAAGCATTAAGTAACACTTTGTAAAATCTTAACAAGAATTTAGGTTTCCACTAGTCTAAGGTTCAAATGGGATGATTTTCATAATGTCAAGGTCATTTTAAAAAATTATTAAATGTTAGGGATTAAGTTAAATTTTAGTAAAAATTCTAAAAGACAAAAGCATTCTTTTTATCAAAAAAGATATGGAAAGGAATGGAGATAAAAGAATGAGATGAAGATTTCTTATATCCACTATTTGGATAGAGAATGGAGAAAAATTGATAACTAAAAGACATGAAACTCCTTTGTAGTTTAAGTAACTTTAAAAATTTCCTAATCTTTAAAATTCTCAAAAAATTTATAATTTTTAATTAAAAAAGCTCTCTCATATACTTCAATTGAAAAAAATAGTGAAACATACTTGACGTGAACATTATACATAGATCAATTAAATATTATTGACATGAAAACCCAACATAACTGTTAAACCTGACTCAAACTACTTAAACCCGTCCTAGAATGATAATTTATTATAATTATCTTAAATTATTAGTTTGAGTTAGGTCATAATACTAGCAATAATTTATTATAATTTTCTTAAATTATTAGTATAAGTTGAATTATAATACCAACAACATTTTGTTGGTCAATGTTTGTTATTCATGTCATATAAGTTTTTTTTTCTTTTCTTGATGAAAGTCTAAAAGAAATAATTTCTTAAAAAATTGAAAATTGTAAAAAAATCAAGAATTTTAAAATAGTTAAGTCATACATGAATCTTCTGTTTTTTACCCTATAACTGAAATGTTAACTTGTTTGTATACTTTATTTTCTATATGATTTTCTTATTTAAATGTTGATTTTAATTTTGATACTTTACAAAATTCAATTAATCGCTTTAATTACCTCTACTATAAAATCAACAAAAAGGGACTCTTTGTATCATCCATCTTACCACATTTCTATTAACATAATTTTTCTTCAAATTTTATTAAATAATTACTATTGAAAATACAAGAATGAAATAGGTGACTGAAATTTTACGTTAAATTTACATAATTGACACAGATAATTTTATTTCAAAAAATGAAACTTTCAAAGCAAATATGAAAAATGAAATAGGAAAATATTATGAGCTTTAATGAGTTAGGAATGTATGATTCAAAAAATAAAAATAATAGTAAGGTACTTGAATGTCAATCCAAAAGCACGATGGAAGTATTGGACTGAGTTAGCTTGCAAAATTCTAGCTGTTTTATGGTAAGATGTTCGAAAGATGAAGGTGAGAAATAAGTTGTATAGCTGGTAGATTATAGTCTGATATAGTAACTTCTAAGTTGTAAACCACTTCAATTAATTTGTAGCCAACGTTGAGAAATACATTGGTCTTTATCAAACAAGCTATCGTGTAAATTTTCTTCACTTCATCAGTTGCATTTTTATGACATCTTCTTGGATTAAACACATCTATAGCTATAAAACCATATTTTCATTTTACTTCTTCTTTTATTTATCCTAACTTTAAAAGTAAGCCATGGACTTTCTTTCTTGAAAAGTGTAAAACTAACACCCACACACATACATCAACGATTTGTTGTTTGTCGTTTCTCTATCATTATTTGCTTGATGCGTTACTATTATTGTGGATGATCATCCTTCTTGCTTTCAGATAAGTTGTCAGATACTACAAATCTGTTGACTGAGCTAGATAACATACATGTTGGCCCCCGAAAATTTTTCATTGAAGTTAAGCACGATTTAAAATAATTTTTGAAGTTTTGATAGATTAATTATTTTTGGAGTTAATTATTATGTCAAAGTTAATAGGATTTATTGCATGGGTTAATGGAATTAAAGTATTAAGGTAATAAGAATGTTCAAGGGTATTTTTGGATGATCACTTAAGGGTATAAGACTATAAGCTTATAAGGAAGGGCAAAATGGACAGTTTAGACTCATTAAGGGCATAAAAGGAAGAAGAAAAGAGTACCTTGCATTTTAAGAAGGGAAAAACGTGAATTTGGACAGAAGAACAAAAATAGAAGAGAGAAAAAAGAGAGTTTCAGTGAAGAAGAGAGAAAAGAAGAGAAAATATGCTAGGTTTCAATTTTTCTTAGCCTTCAAGACAGATTTTGAGGTTGTTCAAGAAGGAAAAAAAGAAAGAGGAAGATTAGAGCTTCCTTTAAAGCCAAGAAACTCTTCATTTGGTAAAGATTCAAGGTAAGGTCTTACTTGATCTTTTGAATTTTTGGAAGGGTTTTGGCTCAAGAAGTTTAGAAAATGCATAGATTTAAATATTCTAAGATCAATTTTATTGAATATGCTTTGTGAGTTTCCAATTTAGCAACCCTATTGAATTTGGGATTTTGCTTATGAAAAGGAAATCAAGAAGGACATGAAGAGCAAGAGGAAAGACATCCTTAAGCCAATTTCTTGAGCAAGGAATTCAAGGTGAGTACATGTTTATAATAGAGTAAATAAGCCACTAATGTTTTCTTTGAATCAAGGAATTTTTAATGATTTTAATTGCATCATAAATGTTGCATTTATTGCTTCTTGAATGAATTGAGAAATTGTTACATGTTTAGTATATGAATTGTGTGAATGATTTATGAAATGAAAAATATAAATGATTTTGAAAGGATATCAAGTTTATGAAATCAAGTTTCAAAAATGTGTCATTTTGGGCAATACATTTACAAGATGTGAAATGCATGATTATGTAAGTTTGTGGTGGTCCCCTAAGTTAAGTCAAGTGTACTTTGACAAAAGGCTTCTCCCGCCTATCCGCTAGAGGTATGGAGCTTCTTCATAGACTCCCCTAAGTTCACAGCTATACAAGACTATTATGTGGAAATGTGTAGTACGTTCTGTTTTGGATCCACCCAAGCCATTCTGGTGTGCTTATGGGCTTATGATATGTGAACAAATTTGATGCATTCATATTTTGTAGTTTGTGAATTTGACTACATGATGACAATTTGAGAAACATGTGCTTTATGGATTCAATTAGAATTTTCTATGATAAGTGAATGTTTCCAATTGTTTTGCTTATTTTTCCGTTATAAACTTGTTACCCACGAGCTTTTAAGCTCACCCCCTTTTCTTCCTATCTTCAGGTGAAGAAAATGAGATCGAGTAACCAAGAATCAAGGCATCATTTCGATTATGCATATTTTGTATTTGAAGTTAGTTCATGTAATACAAGGCTTTAGTTACAATTCAAGAATTATTAGGTTTTGTATCTTTTGTATTTTGGATTTTGATACCGATAATGTAATATGGCTTGGAATGCCATTAAAGCTTTGTAAAACTCTTATCTTTTGTTGTTAATGAAATATGAATTGTGTATGGATGATGTTGAGTTGGAATTAGGTATAGTTGGGAAAGTTATCAACTTGAGATGATGATTTTGAACATGAATTGTTGTTATATATATATACACATAAGTGAGATGTTATAGATAAGAAAGATAAGAATTATGAATGATGAGATGTAGTTGAATGTAATGAGTCAAATGAGAGTCAAATGAGTTGAGACTTGAGAGTTTAAATGAAAAAAAAATGGTAGTTGAATTGTTATGAATGATGTTGCATTAGAGGAAGTGAAGTTGAGACAATTTTCAAGTCTTTCATAAGGGTAAAATTTGTATTCTGACTTCAGGTGAACCACTGTACTAATTTAGGCTGAATTAGACAAAGTTATCTACTTGGAAGTTGTAACTTATCTTTCTATCTTTCCAACGCTATATAGTATGAAATTTTTCGATATCAGAGTTAAGAGATATGACCATTAGAATTTTACGATGTAGCATAAGATGGACATTCGAGATAGCTACATTGATTGGAAATTTTTTGGAAGTAAAATATATTTTCGGAGTCTTCATGAAAGTTGTAGGTCTAGAAGTCTTCTTCGAAACAGTCTTTGAATGACCTTAATCTGATATTTCTAATAAAAGTTATCCCATTTTACCAAAACAGGTCAGAGGAAGAAGAAAAGGGAAGTTGCGATTGCAACTCTGCGGATTTTTGCACAAGTCGCATCGCAACTGCGCTGCAAGTCGCGATCACGACAGGTCTCCCCAAACCTGAACAAATTCTACTCTTTTGGCCATAACTTTGTCATCCGACTTCCAAATGACCTGATTATCAATGGATTCCTAACACATTTTTCTGTCTTTCCATAAAAATTTATAGCTTTTGGTATTGATTGAAAAAAGATTGATTGAATCAAAGTAAGGATATGGGATGAAAGAGTATGATTTAGATATTCTTAGTGAATATGCTTTAGTATTTTAATGATATCTTGATTTGTAGAGCTCCAAATGGTATGGTTCTTATTTTTAAATAAACTAGAGACATAGAGTTACAAATTATCTGAAGGAATCAAATTTTAATTCAGTCTCTAAGACTATCAATTTCAGGATGGATATTGAGTATAGTGTACTGTTCAGTATAATAACAATCTAAAGGTGTTTGGGACTATAACTTTCAGATTACTAAACCAAATTAAATGATTTTAGTGTCATTAGAAACTTAAGACAATGGGGAACATTTTTCTAAAAGAAAGTGTTATCAAAGTACTTCATCTTCCTTATCAAAATGTTCATGGAAAATAAACTCGAAGGTTTGGAAATTGGGAGAAATTTATAAGGAGAAATGAGAGTTTGGATAATGTGTGATCTTGTAATGTTGGAATAACATTAGTGAATGAATGGTTGATATCAAAGTACCAAAGGTATGAGTTTGTTTGGGAAAAAGGATATTCACATGATTGAAGTTGTGATTCAAAGAAGAGAAGTAAAGTGTATCAAGTTAAAGTGAATGAGAATTTGATAATAGGAGCAAATAATGCTATAAAGGAAATGATGAGTGATTGAATTATGAAATGAAAATGAGCATAAGATATGAAGTTTGATAATATATCCATGGGATGCATGTTCGAATGTCATTCAGGACGTCGGGGATGTGTGTCGCTTGGGCAGGTTGCTTAACAACTTATGGTGTCAGAAAATGAAGATGAGTCTATGATTTTTATAAGATTTCACCCAAATAACCCTTCAGGGTAATATGCTCACGTTTCATGACTCTGGATGATGTTTGGCTTCGAAAATTTGGGGACCAACACTTATGGTATCAGAGCGAGAGTTGGATTTCAGAAGCAGGGTCCAACAATACAGACGTTTGATAGCACATACTATTTATAAATGCAAGTCTTACTTTATTACTCTTCTCTTAATGGTTCATTTCAACAATCAAATGTAATCCCACATTAAAGGCCAAAATGCATTGTATTTGAAACATAAGATTGGAATATTCTATGAGATTCTTGCCCCAAATTAATTAATTCCAATAAGATAGTTCATACATGTTAGTTAAAGATTTCAGACACCATTAGTACTACTATAATATAATATATCTGTCAATTTTTAATTGAAGTTGTTCCTTGTGTCTAATTAACCACTGGAAATCTTAATCAACCACCAAACATGGGACAACTTGCAAACATTACTTGGTATGTACAATAGTTGATGATTTGTTTCTTTCCTTAACTAGACTCCCTTAGTTAACTTGCCTTCAAAAAGTAAGTTATTTGCAAATTCTATCAATATTTAAGTCCAACAATCAAGTAAGATTTATTTGATAAATGAAAGTGGTAGACGGCTTCAAATCACCTGTGCCATTAACCCTGTACCTCCTGTTCCCAACATGCAATAACTAGGAGAAAGAAAAATTAGATAAGTTGGATGTTGTTGGGAACAGTGGGCACAGGGTTAATGGCACAGATGATTTGAAGCCATAGTAGAGGAGAATCTTGGGAAAGTGTATTCTTAAAGATTCTCTAATGGGGTTTCAAAGTTTGAGAATTTAAATAAATTGCTAATCTTTTATATTTTGTTCAGTCTCAAATTATGTTTGGTCATATGGATGAAGCGTGTATATATACATTAAATGTATGTCTAGATATACATATACATATTTCTTCAATGATAATTTAATATGGATAGAACCCTCATGTAATCCAAAATCTTAATTAGCTGATGGTCAACCAGGGACCATGCATTTATCATCTTCTTCATAATATAGGTTCACTTTGGTATGAAACATTTGTGGATGTTAACAATTTTAATTCAGTCAACGAATGACAAGATAACAACAACAACAACAATAACAACACTTAATATAAATTCTGCTGACACACAGAGTCTGAGAAGACTTAGTAGTACGCAACCTTACCCCTAACTAATAGAACGAGTATTTCAAATAACCCACAAATAAAAAAAAGAAAATTGGTGACATGGTAAATTAATTAAATGAGCTTTATTATATCACCAATGCAAATAAAAATGAAAGAAACATACAAAAGTTACTCGGCATTTGGATTTGAATTCTATTGAAAAAGGTAAATCCATTTCTTTTAATTTTTTGGCTACAAATTATTCAATTTTACTACTATGCAAAAGAAAAAAAATAGCTCGTTTTATTGGATTGAAAAAGTTTATAGATCTATCAGAAAAAAAAACTTTTATATTAATTAGGAGTAAAGTTGTATACTGCTAAATATTCTTAGATTTCGCGTTCAGCAAGATTTTTACTGTATTATTGTTATTGTTGTTGTTATTGAACCTATTCAGACCTTGTGTTTTTTATAATTTATATGGGAATATTATTGTTGTTATTTACTGGATTGAAAGACTTTCAGTCTTGTCAAAAACTAAAGGGATAAGACGAATTTTGATGTAAAGGGAAGGTACAAGATAATAAGAATATACCTCTAAAGGAAAATAAAAACAAACGAAACTTTTGATGAGTGGTATGTCCTGCTCTAAAGATGTCCTCTAATAGGTTAAATATGGCCTGTTAATTTGACTAGATTTCCAAGTAAATAAACGAATGCCAAAGTGAAACACTGACTCAGTTATTTTTATAGTAGGTGGAACGGACAAGATTTATAGTTAACATTGTTTAATATGCCAAAAACAAAAGTTGAACATGAGAATGACATGAGCCTGAGCAAATCAGGTTTCAAGATGCTTTGTCCCAGCTGATTGGATGACATTAAGGAGTATTTGACAAATGTTAATTTCAATGCGTAGTTGACAAATGTTAAAAAGAAAGTTTAAGGTCTTACAAATTCATTTTTAAAATGGCTTTTCCGATTTGGCTACGTAAATTAATTACTCAGACAACATGTACAACTGGAAGTCACGATCCACCACTAATGAATATTAACCTGGTTGGCTTAATCACATGACAACACCGGTGAGTTTGATTTGTCAGGCCAGTAAATCATTTCTTTTTAGTTAGTTTCAATTGGTCTGAAGAAATAAATTAGTAAGAGTAAATGCAAATTAATGTGGTCAAAAAGAGAATATATATATATATATACAGCATAGTCGCCTGTTACTACCGGTGTACGTCTAGAATGGTGGATCATCCAGGAGCTAGTGCTTCTAGTGATGATGGAAGCCTCAAAGTGCAAGACCAGTGGCTCCCGATAGCTAACGTTGGCCGGATAATGAAGCACACACTGCCATCGAACGCGAAAATCTCGAAAGAAGCAAAGGAAACGATGCAAGAATGTGTCTCAGAGTTCATTAGCTTTGTGACAAGTGAAGCATCAGAGAAGTGCAAAACGGAAAGAAGGAAGACAGTGAATGGAGATGACGTTTGCTGGGCTATGGGAGCTCTTGGTTTCGACCAATACGTTGGGCCTCTAAAAAGGTATCTTCAAAGATATAGAGAATTGGAAGGTGATAAAGCTAATAATCAAGAGAAAGCTAGCAGTAGCAACCTTGAAGATCAAAAGTAGGAACCATCCTCTTCGTATAGATACAATCAGCCAGGGAATAACTAGTCTTCAATTTCATCCCCATTCAAGTATGATGCCATCGAGAGGACACATAATAACACCAACTTGAGACCGCCATATTGACTTTCACAGAAGGTATAGTGATTTGTATTCGTAGGCTTTTTAACCATGATAATACTGGTCAGCAAGTTGATTGGTCAGTTTGTCTTCTCATTCATATGAGATACCGTTCTTGTATGTTGATATTGTTAAGTAATCTAGCTTCTCTTTCTGGAACAAAGCTTGGAATTTCAGGTCCTTGAGTAGGATTGCGAAGAGTGAATTGTGGTACTATTAGCTAGAGTCTCATTTTGATGAGAAAGGAGGATGATCCTCTGATAATCCAATTTAATTTCTTGGAGTGTTATCAAATCAAGATCATAAAGAATATTGAATTTAGGTGAGTTCATTCATTTTTCAGTGCAATTCTCACATCAACAATTAGAATTAACATATGTTCCAAGTATTTTCACGAGACTAACGTCATCCTCCATCAATAAACTTGTTTGGCGAATGTATGTCTGATATTCTTCTGCGACGACCAGTGTTGTTTAATCTTTGATTTTATCAATCTCTCTTGTCTGGAGACAGTCTCTAGCTTCTATAGCCTCTAGAATCATCAGTATCCAAACTAAGCCGATTGATGCCAAGTCGTTGTCCAGAACTTTAGTTTATATTTTCAAAAAGTCCACATCCATGTGCCCGTATCTTTACTAGTGTCAAGTTGACCAGCAGATGGTAAAGTACATCTCTAGGTTTAGGGTTTCTAATCTGTATTCTTTTGTAATATGGAAAGCTTAGACAACAACGGCCAATAAACTCTTTGGGTCCGTACGAACAAAAACTATACAATGTCAGTGGAAGAATATGTTTAAAAAAAAAAGAGTGAAGGAAGAGTTTGTGATTAAAGCCATTAGCCATTTGGCTCTTTGCCGTCGAGCGTCTAGTTTAGCTTATTTGTGATTAAAGCCATAAGCCATTTGGCTCTTTGCCGTCGAGCGTCTAGTTTAGCTTACAGTATTTCCCACGACCCCGACAGTCGATGCATATATTTGATGCCTCTGTCAAATGTTCAATTTGTTTTAAATTTGGAAGTCTGTATCCCATACATTGATCCTTCTCCTTCTTTTTTTTTTTCTCTTTTTTCTGGAACAAATGAATTGAATACTTATTGTTTAACAAGAAATAACAATCTTTTTTTTTTCCTGCATCACGTTTTTTTTCCTATTACATTTGCATGTAGATCTACATAAACCAGTCTCTCTATTATATAGGGATAAGGCTGCGAACTATTAGACCTCTCCAGACCTCGCTTAATTGTAAAATTTCGGACTGCATATGATAATGATAATGATAATGATGGTTTGTATAAGTGTGATATTATAAATTGATTAATATATTATTTTATTGTTGATAAATATTAATAATTAATAATAATAGTCAACTTAAATTTATGATATTTTAATCTTATTAACATTCAAATTTTAACTATGTTTATCTTTCTATATCCAAAAAATATCTATTTTCCAAATTTTAGCTTATCTATGGTGTGTTTTTCAACAATATATTTAAAACTTTTAAAAAAATTACAATTTTTACATGTTCTATTCTATTTTCATGAAATGTTCGTATGAACGGAGGTGTACTATCCTTAAAGAATCATTTGTGTATAAATCCATAGATTTTTTTTAAAAAAATATAGAATTTGAATGCATTAGTTCAAAATTATAAGATTTCATTATTCTTATTGAATATAAAATTCAATCTTTCCTTATTTTTCTATCTTTGTTCTAAGTTGAACATTCAAAATTTTAATTTTGTTTAAGTTATCCTTTTATGACTTTTCACTTTTATATTTATATTTATACTTTCCAATAATTTTATGACTTGATTAAATTATTATAAATTTTATTCTATAACATGATGGAGTTTTATCTTAGAAAACATGTGGTAGCTTTCATGGAAACAAATTAGCATTTGAACCACTTAACATTATATTTTTAATTAGAGAATTCATATAATATAATTCAACAAGTAAATATATTTAAAATAAAGACCTAATGATCCATATAATAGTTCAATTTTATATAAACTAACATATATTTTTTAAAGTAAGCTATTTTATACAATGAATCAGGCAATAAAAATAATTAATAATAAAATATTTGTGATAATTTTATCAAACGTTAAAGGCTATATGATAAGTTGAAAAATATATATAAGAAAGTAAATGAAAAAAATATGAAAAAACATATAAATGTCAATTATATTTAACATAGGACTATTAAGCATACTTAGCATTAAAAAAATTATATTTTTACATTATTAATTTTAAGAATACTATCACATACAAAAATTCCTCAAAATTCTTCTAAGAAATCCATTAGAGTTAAAATATTTACATATTCGATATTTTAGGATATTATTAAATGTGGCCTCCATCTTTCAATATTCTATGTCAAAGTAGAGTTTTTCATATAATATTTAAAGGTTATGAAATTCTAAATTCTTTTTTTAGCAATCTCATAATTCTCTTAAGATATTATTAAATTCAGGATTGATGTTTCAATATTCTATGGCAAATTAGAGGTTTTAATATAATATTTGGAACTTATGAAATTCTAAATTCTTCTCTTTTTACATTCTCATCTTTTTCTCTTTACTACATGTTTTAAATTGTGAAATTTTGCTTATGCTTCACAAAAAAAATCAAGTTCGAATTAATTTGAAACTAATAAGTAAATTTTAATTTGATTTAATTTAGACTTGAATTTGGGTTTGATGAAAGAAATCAGAATTCAAGTTTAAAAGTCTAGCTCAATTTGAATAGAATTCGCCCTAATTCGAAATCCAAATTTTAACTCGGAATTTGTTTTTTAGTCCAAAAACAATTGAACCTAATTGAACTTTAAATCAAAATAAAACGTATAAAAAATAGATTCAATTCGACCTATCATTAAACTATTATATCCACCAATTTTACTAAGAACTTCTCCATATTTCTAATTCATATAGCTTTTAGGGAACAAGTTATATGGTTCAATGAATTTGTATCAACAGAGTTGGATGTTTCGTAGGACATAAGGTAAGATAAAATTCTAAATATATTTATCAGCAAACATGTTAGGAGATAAGGTAAGATACAATTATAAATGTACTTATCACCAAACATTTAAGTATGTATCAATGAGCATTATTATTATTATTATTATTATTATTGTTGTTGTTGTTGTTGTTGTTGTTGTTGTTGTTGTTGTTGTTGTTGTTGT
>JANZLC010000201.1:31105617-31121467 GCA_026413385.1 Erythroxylum gracilipes | reverse complement strand
CATTCAAATATCTATTATTATTATTTTCTTCTAATATTGATAAATTGTTTTGCTAAGATTTGTATAGTAATGAAATTATTCCACCGACGAGTTTATTGTTTAGTAGGATACTTCATTAGTGAAGAAAATTTATTGAATATTATCAACTGATATAATTTTACTATAATTTTAAAGATAATTGATGAATTAATTGTGATATTTAATATATTTCTCTAATATGTGAATGAGTTCATTTTTTATGTTCAGTGAACTCTAGCATTCAATAATCACTTTTGTGGATCATTTAATAAAGTTAAAAATTAACATCTTGTTGTACATGCATATTAGGAATGGTAACAGGTGGGCTAAGATATAGTAATAGTGAAAATTTTTAAAAATCTTGAGCCTAAGTTGGAGCCCAATCGGGCTACTGAGGCCTAATTAGGCTTTAATTAGACCCATTTAGGCTGAGTCAAGCTTAACTGATTGAGTTACAATCAAAAGCCCAACCGTTAAAATGAATATTAAATGGTATAAACTCGTTAAGCCCAAAAGTCTAACCATTTTAAAAATATATTAAATATTCTATAGCCTAATTAGAGTAAATCAAGCCTAAAGCCAACTCTTTGGAGGTTTTGTGATTTAGGCAAACACCTAAATGCTCTATTTATAAAATCAATTTTCTCCTTCTTATCTTTTCACTTTCAATATAGGAATATAAATGAGCATGTTAGATCTCATTTCCCAACTTCCATAATAAAAGTGAAAAGACAAGGAGGAGGAATTTAATTTTATAAATAAAACATTTGGGCCATCACTTAAATTAAAATCCACTAAAGTATTGAGCTTTTGGGCTTAACTTTACTTAGTTGGTCTTTGGAACCCTTATCTTAAATATGCTTTATTATTAAAAAATTTAGTTTGTTTTAAAAATGAAGTAATAATATTTTTAATATAGTTAGTTTTTAGGCTTTAGGTCAAAATGGGTTGTTTAGCCTAAGCTTGATCCTACTCTGAAGTTCAAAAAATTTTATAAGTAAAAATTTAAATTTAACTTGAAACTCGGTCAATTTAGACTAAGCTCATTGACTTCGGATCGCAATGAATCGAGTTATATCAGGCTCGAGCTATTTTATCATTTCTATGCATATTATTGTTGCTATTATAGTTTCATTCAACTTTAAATAATCTTCAATTCTTTCCTATTTTGAAACTTAATAAACAATATGTTGAATCTCTCATGATGAGCCTAACGATCATGAAATTAGATTTAACCTTAAGAGAGGACTCGCCTGCTAAACCCCTTTTTGGGACTTTTACTAACGATTAGAAGTTTTATGATAACTATAAGTACTCAAATCGGAGTTATTTGATAATCATGAGGTATCATACGGAGGACTCTACTCCTGATAGTATTCAAAAGATTGAGAATGCTAAGGAATATACCGAAGTCATAAAAAAGAAATAGAAAAAGTTCTTTAAGAATGATAATAATAAGATCTTGAGAACACATCATTCCATTATTTTATGACGGTGCTAATGGGATTGGAGATCATATTAAGCAAATTGTGGTTTGCTACAATAACAATAAGGCAATCGAAAGTTAATGAAGACTACATTGTGTGGTTCATCATGAAGACTCCCTTGTCTTAGTTTGACTCCAGTTGGTCTAGTTATAATGCTTTCAAAAATCAATGGACCATAAAAGGAATGACTATCATCTTGTGAAGGAGGCTAATATGAAGAAAGTAAAGGAAAGAAATGTGGTAATGGTTATAAATCAAAACAATAATAGTCAAAAAAGGAATCCTTACCAAAGAATATTAATAACAATTAGCCTTTTAAGAAACAAAATAAATTCAATAGAGGGAATGAATAAGGTGTGACCTTAACTTCTAATGCTCTCAAGAATACAATTATTACCATAACTTTAGGCACAAAAGGAAGATTGTAAGAAGCTTACAGCTAGACTAGAAAGGTAACTTTGTACCATAGTTCTATTTTGATTAGAAACGAAACTTTGTGTGGTAACTTTTACGAGCTTGATTTGGTAGATGTATCTTTTCTTACTTCTTCTCTCTTTTAATATTGATGCTACCATAAAAAGGTTGAGATTCAATTTAAAAAAATTCCATTATATGGCTCAAGAGCCATACTTTTATACAACAAATAAAAAAAATTGTGAAGGATGAGATTTAAAACTTGTGTTGATTTCATAAAGGAGAAATTGACTATCGAGATTAACATGAAGCTACTTTAGTTAATCCATACTACTGTTTATAACCCCTTTTACTCTTTTAATTATAGGTATCTACAAGTAGCTCATCAGTTAAATTGAATGACTTTTCCTATTATCGTCTTGTTAAGCTCATCAATGAGAATTTTGATTTTTTAAAAAGCAAGTCTTTAAAGAAAAATTGAAACTTCAACAATTTGACAATATATTTTTCTAATGAAGACACTAAAAGGTAATGTAGCTAGGGATCATTTATATAAATTCACTAACAAATCATGTATGGATTCTTTTAAGAAAACTCCTAAAATGTCAAATCATTCAATTTTTTTAACTTAAAAACTGAATCTATTAATTTGATTGTTAAACTCATAATTGCTATACCTAACTGTACTTATTTTCAGGTTAAAGATAAAGTCAAGGATTTTTACCTATAAAAGAATAGTTTGATTAGGAGAAAATGGAAAATTAAATATAGTTTATTAATTAAAATAATAATGAGATAGGCATTTCAAATTCATATTTAATTTCACATTTGTGTAAAAATTTAACTAATATTTATGAAAAATTTATCAAGTTTAGAAGCCATATACACTCTTTTTAATTGGAAAAAATCATAGTGAAAATTTTTTAAATAAAAAAGCTCATGATTACAAATTTTAGATTGGAGGTGAAATTATGAAATGATGTTTTGATAAAGATATTAGAGGCAAATCGAATATTAGAAAATATTTTTATATTAAAGAATTGTGAGAAAGTAACTAAGTTGTGTTAAATTTTAAGTTTTTTAATTTTATTTCCTTTTTATGTCTGTTGAGAATTTTTATCTCTATATTATATCAAATATCCTCTATGATAGAATAATTCTGGTGTTTTTTATTTGTCTATTTAATAGTTATTGTCAGGTATAGTTGTAGTGACGTTTAGGAAAATTTTGTCTAAGAGGTTGAGTTTTAAGTGGGACTGTTTGTGATCTTTTCAGTCTTTCCTGGGAATTTACTTGGTGTGATATTTTAGTACAATCGTTCACACTCTATTCACCTAGGCAATAGTGCTTAAGGTGAATTTGTTATTATTGGTGGAGATTAACCAAAATTTCACAATAATTGGTATCAGAACTAAAGTTTTTTTTCTTAGTATGCTCTGTAGTTTTAGCATGGTTTGATCTTCTATTTCAGAAAAGATTTTTCCTTGGGCTATTGGCAGTCTGCGTGGACAGCTATTGAATAGAAATTGTAGTAGAGATGATAAGAATCAGAGGTACGACTGCACTAACCATGTCGACAGCTTCTAGCTCGTCTATTCTAGCAAGGACTGCTGTGATAAATGCAAAATTTGCAATGGAGATTTTTGGTGATACAAGTCATTTCAGCATGTGGCAAAGTGAGGTTCAAGATGTTCTTTTTTAGCAAAGTCTTGACATTGTCATTGAAGACAAGAAACCAAATGATGTTGAGGAGAAAGATTGGAAGATTATAAATCGTTTATCATGTGGTACAATTCGATCTTATCTTTTCAGAGAGTAAAAGTATGCTTTCTCAAAAGAAACTTCTACATCTAAATTATAGAACTTGCTTGAAGAGAAATTCTTAAAGAAAAAAAGTCAGAATAAGCTCCATATAAAGAAGAGATTGTTTTGTTTCTCTTATGTTTCAGGTACCATTATAAATGATCACACCACCAGTTTGAATCAGTTAGTTACTGATTTAATGAATTTAGATGTGACATATAAGATGAAGATCTTGCTTTGATGCTGCTGGGATCCCTTCCTGAGGAGTTTGAGTTTCTTGAAATTACTCTACTTCATGGGAAGGTTGTTGTGCGTCTTAGTGAAGTTAAAGCTGCTTTGTATAGTCATGAATTGAGAAAGAAGACAAAGAAAGCACGTACAAGTGGAGCACTATAAGGTTTAATAGTCAGAGGTCATTCGCAGAACCAGACTAAAGGAAAGAAAGGGAGATCGAATTTGAGTCTCAAATTGAGCAAAGATGAATGTGCCTTTTTTTCGGGAAAAAGGACACTCGAAAAAGGATTCTCTAAAGCTGAAGAATAAAAAAAACTTCATAAGGGAAAGATTGTTGCAAATTTGAATGTTGCTAAGTGTGAAGATGCAGACTCAGATCATTCATTGATTGTTACATTCTCAATAAGCCCTTCTAGTCTATAGCTACTAGATTCAGGCTGTATCCATCATATGTGTCCTAATCGGGATTGGTTTTCTAATTTTAGAGAGCTAAAAGGTGGAGTTGTTTACACAACAAATGACAATCCCTGCACAAAAAATGAGATCGGTTTAATTTATGAGAAATCACGTTGGAACAACGAAGACTCTGACAGATGTCAGATACGTGCCAAGTTTGACGAAGAATCTCATTTAAGTGGAAGTTTTAGAATCAAAGGGCTACACTATAAATGCAGCAAATAAAGTAATGAAAGTCATCTCTGGTGTACTTATAGTAATGAAAGCAATTTGAAGAAATAATAACCTGTATTTTTACCAAGCTAATATATTTATTGGAACAACAATAATAGCTTATAATAATGATCAAGAGCTAGAAGCAGTCAGGTTATGGTATATGTATTTGGAATATGCAGGTGAAATGTTTTTGAAGATATTAGTAAATCAAAGATTAGTGATAGGAGTTCAGGCCTATAAATTAGACTTCTATGACTATTGTGTCAAAAGGAAACAGACAAGAGTGAAATTCAGCACTGTAATCCATAATACGAAGGATTTTTTTAGATTATGTTCACTCTAATGTGTGGGGACTTTCAAAAACAACTTCTTTGGGAGGAAAGCACTATTATGTGACCTTTGTTGATAATTTTTCCCTCAGAGTATGGGTGTATACTCTGAACACTTAGGATGAAGTGTTGGGAATTTTCCTTAAATAAAAGAAAATGGTGGAAACTCGAACAGGAAAAAGAATCAAGTGTCTTTGTACAGATAATGGCGGGGAGTATAGAAGTGATCAATTTTTAAAAGTCTGCGAACATGAAGGTATTGTTAGACACTTCACAGTCAGGGATACATGGAAACAAAATGGGGTGACAGAATATATGAACTGGACATTGCTGGAGAAAGTTCGGTGTATGTTGTCCAATACTGTTTGGCAAAGAGTTTTGGGCTAAGCCTGTTACATATGCATGTCATCTCATCAATCGCCTTCCATAAACTGCTATTAGTGGTAAAACACCTTTGGAAAAAAGGTTTGAAAAACTTGCTAGAGATTATGATTCCTTATATGTGTTTAGTTTTATTACATACTATCATGTTAAGGAGTTAAAGTTGAATCCACGTGCAAAGAAAACAATTTTCATAGGGACCACTTCTGGTGTGAAAGGATATCGTCTTTGATGTCCAAAGATGAGAAAGATAATCTTTAGTAGAGATGTCACCTTTGATGAGTCTACCATTATAAAAAAGGTGATAATTGAAGGTGGTCGGTAGACTGATGGTACTCTACAACAAGTGGAGAGTGCTTTGAAATAGGTGGAGTTTGAAAGAAGGATTATAAACCCAACAACAAATGAGGAAGTAAATGAAGACACTCCTATAGTAGAAGAGGAGTCGAATGAAGAAGAGGTTCAATCTCAAGAACCTCCACAACAATTACATGAATCTATTGCATTAAGTAGGCCAAAAGGAAGAATTTAAAGACCTGCTCACTTTGATGACATTGTGGCTTGCGCATCTCTAATTGCAAATGATGAAACTCCTACCACTTATCATAAAGCAGTCCAAAGTTTTGAAATAGATAAGGGGAGGATAGCCATTAATGAAGAAATAAATTTCATTCATAAGAATCAAATGTGGAAGCTAGTTAGTCTCCCAAAAAAAAAGAAGGTAATTAGATGCAAATGGGTATATGCAAAGAAAGATGGATTTCCTGAAAAGAATAATGTTCGCTATAAAGCAAGACTGTAGGCCAAAGGCTATGCTTAGAAGGAGGGAATTGATTATAATGAATTTTTTTGTCCAGTTGTAAAACATTCCTCCATTCGAATTTTATTGGCTTTGGTATCACAGTTTGATATGGAACTAGTTCAATTGGATGTAAAAACTGCATTTTTACATGGAGACTTGGAGGAGGAAATCTATATGACTCAGCCCAAAGGTTTAAAGTTGCTGGAAAAGAGAATATAATGTGCAAGCTTGAAAAGTTGTTGTACGAATTGAAGCAATCTCTAAGGTAGTGGTACAATCGATTTGACAAGTTTATGATGGGGCAAAAGTAAAAAAAAGAAAATATGATCACTGTGTATTTTTGTAAGTTACAAGACGGATCCTACAACTATCTTCTCCTGTATATTGATGATACGCTAGCAGCTTCAATGAATCAAAGAGAAAGTGAGAGATTGAAGATTTAATTAAATCAGGAGTTTGAAATGAAGGATCTAGGTGAAGCCAAGAAAATTCTTGGCATGGAGATAAGTAAAGATAGAAAGTTAGGGAGACTATGTTTGACTCAAAAGCAATATTTGAAAAAGGTACTACAACATTTTGGCATGAATGAAAAGTCAAAACCTATTAGTACTCCACTCACTCCTCATATAAAGCTCAGTGCATCCTTATCTCCAAAGAAAGATGTAGAACAAGAGTACATGACTAAAGTACCGTATGTAAATGAGGTTGGCAGCTTGATGTTTGCGATGGTGTGTAAAAGGCTTGACATTTTACAGGTAGTACGAATCGTGAGCAGGTATATGCATGATCCAGACAAGGAGCATTGGCAAGCTAGGAAATGGATTTTGCAGTACATTCGAAATACCGTAGATATTAGATTAATGTTTGAGTGGGATGAGAAAGTTGGTCATTGCTTAGTTGGATATTGTGATTCTAACTATGATGGTGTTCTAGATTAATGTCCATTAACTACTGGCTATGTGTTTACTCTTGCAAAGGCACCTATTAGTTGGAGGTTTACCTTACAATCAACAGTTGCTTTTTCGACTACAGAGGCTATAAAGGAGTCAATTTGGCTTCAAGGATTGCTTAATGAATTGGGAATTTGACAGATGTATGTCAAAGTACATTGTGATAGTCAAAGTGTTATTCATTTATCAAAGAACCAAGGTTATCATGCAAGGACAAAGTACATCGATGTTTGAAGTTACTTTGTATGAAAAGTTTTGGAAGAAGGTGGAGTAGTAATCCAGAAGATTAATACCACCAATAATCATGTTGATATGTTGCAAAGGTGGTGACTGCAGTCAAATTCCAACATTGTTTGGACTTGATCAATATTTCTAAAAATTAAAGATGGGCACTGTAAAGTGCATTTGAAGACACTACTAATGATGAGTTTTGTGAGAGATTTGACTATGTGAAATACGTCAAGGTAGAGAATTGTTAAAGTTATGAAATATTCCTATACTGAAGAAACCTTTTGACTGAATGTTTTATTATTATTTAATGTCGGTATATCTAAATGCTTATAATGTTGATTGTCGTTTCATTTTAACCATGATTTGGTCAGCTGTTTACTATATGATGCTCATCTTTTGTTTCTTTGGTCTCCAAGTTCCTAGGTAAATATAAAAAGAAGACTCTTTCACCTATGTTAGATATCCCAAAAATTGCCTATCTTTCTTTAAGGTAAAAAATTTTCCCCTCCTTTTGTAATATTTCACTTGTATTATTTCCTAAAAAAAGTGAAATATCAATTTAGTAATGTTCGAAGAAGTAGACATAATTGGTCGAACCTCGTTAAATTCTAGTGTTCTTTATTTTTCTATTTAATAGCTATTGTTAGGAATAGTTGTAGTGAATTATTGTACTATTAAATTAAATGTCTAGAAAAAATCTTTCTAGGAGGTTGGGTTTTAAGTGGTACCATTTGTGACCCCTCCAGTCTTTCCTAGGAATTTACCTTGTGTGATTTTTTAGTACAATAGTTCACATTATGTTCACCTAGGCAATAGTGCTCAAGGTGAATTTGATATTATTGGTGGAAATTAACCCAATTTTCAAAACACTGTGTGCGTCCCTTGATTCATGTATAAATTTACAATTGTCTCCATTTTAGCTTCTTCATTGAGCATAATATTTGTATAGCTGTAGCTTGTGATGACCTTATTTATACGGTAGGTTTGTCAAATGGTGATGGTTTAAGCTTTTTAATGGTTGTTGATCTTTTATAGTTCTTAATGGTTGTTTATGTAGTGGATGACTCATAGGATGATGAAAGTCAGAAATCCCATATTGGTAACCACTGCATCGATCATGGAAAGAATAACTGCTATTATTGACACTACCAGCACTCTGTTTGTGAACTTCATGGTCGTTTAACTTAACTAAACCATAAGTAACTTAGTTGAGATTATCACTTTCTCTATGGCTTTCTTGGGCCAAGAAGCTGGAAGGTGAAACTAAGTGCTGAACAGATGTATTTGTTTTCTGACCTTGCATTCTAGGTTTTTCAACATCAATGTGAGTAACTGAATTATGCATTTGATATCCCATATTTCCTGATTCAACAAAAACACCTGGTAGTCAAGATTGGGAAAATGTTGTTCCCACATTGATAGAGATATAGGACTTCTGAGGTTGGACAATCGTTTATTGCACGTCAAGAGCAGAACGTGATTGATGAGTTTGAACTCCCATATTACCTATCAAATAGGGAAAATTGTTTTCAGGATCCTTCTTCCCTTTAACCCTGTAACATATAGAAAATTGCAAGAGCATTAGAATACCTAAACAGGCTTGTTAAGTGAAGATGCTGTCAAGTGAAGAATACCTAAACAGGCTTGCCTAAAACTTGTTAAGTGAAGATGCTGTCAAGTGAAACTAAAACAGATAACCTTATTCTGTCAGTAATTTCTTCTTCTCTTTCTCCTGGATTCTGGTTTTTTTATCTGACCTAGCAAGAGAACACCTTGATTGCTTTTCCATAATAACTTTACATCTTTCATCTTCATCTTCCCACATCTGAGGAGAAAATTACAGTAACTTTGCAAAATTTTCACCTTGTTCAAATGAAAGGAAAACAATCCAATGACAACAAAAGAAAGTCTTCTAGATAATCCTATTTCAAAGTTCCCATTCGATATAGGCTTCGACCCTTTATTAGCAGTGGGTGAAGTGGAGGCAGCGGTATCTTCCCTTTGCTCAAAAGGACTTCTATCTATTCATAAACACCAAAAAGTCAGCAGTCTATAGGATATTTCATCTGAACTAAAATTCCAAGACTAAGTAAAGGGTATTGCACCAGATAGATCGCCTTCAAATTACAAAGAGCTAGAAACAATATTCCTACTTAGTGGCATATTATCATTCAGTCACTTCCTTTTGATAGTTTACCCATAAATAACCATATTATAATTTGAAGAAAATGGTACAACACTATCTACATAACCATAAAAATTACATGATTCAAATGTATCCAACCATTTCCAGCAATACTGAGATGCCCTTCAGTGGTTTGTTTTTTTTGCATACAGCGGAGTCGGTTGAGCAACGATTTCTTCGACGACTGTCTTAGCAATGACAGACTTAGGGATTTAGGTTAAAGGTTGAGAACGACCGGGTATATTGTTTATTTGTTGAAACGACATCGTTTCAATAATTAGACTGACTTATGCTAATTATGCTGACATGTTTGATTAATGAGAGGCCCTTGACACGTGTTAGTGCCACGTTAGCAAAGATAACAGTGATACTAGCGTCGGGTTAGAATTGAAAATTTTGAAAATTTGGACATTTTATTGCTACTTTTTAAAGTTCAGGCTATAATTGAAATATTGATGAAAGTTTGGAATATTTTTGGTAATTAACTCAATTCTTAACTTCAATTAATTGAATTTCTCATTTTAATTATAATATTTTTCTTTCATTTCCTATGATCCTATCCTCCTTTAGCAATGAATTTAGTTTCATCTTATTTATTTTATCAATATATGTACATTTTGTGTATTCATTTATTATAAAATCTCAATTTTTTTAATCAATTAAAACCCATAACTAATTTTTCAAGAAAAAATGAAATCCGCAACTTTAATTAATTGAATTGATCACTTCAATTACATTTTTTTCATTTCCTATAATCCTATCTTCTTTCGTTAATAAATTTGGTTTCATCTTATTCATTTTATCAATATATGTATATTTTACTTATTCATTCATTATAAAATCTCAATTTTTATTAATCAATAGAAATTTGTATCTTCAATTTCCTGAATTTATCACTTTAATTATGATTTCTCCTTTATTAATGAATTTGATTTCATCCGTTTTATATATTATTTCATTATAAAATCTTAATTTTTATAAATAAGTTGATATTTGCAACTTTAATTAATTGAATTGATCACTTTAAAATTTTAATTAAATAAAATTTTATTAAAATTTTCAAAAGATAAAAAATTTATTAAAAAAAGTTAGGGCTTTTGGCCCATCCCATAAACATGAGCCTAGTCTAGCCCACTACCATCCCTAATAGATCTCAAAATAGAGATCATTTCTTGCAATTTTTTCTTTTAGATTAAAATAATTGTAATTTATCTATCAAAAAGTTTTAAGAACTTTTATAACGAAAATATCAGAGTGATTAGGGATATGTATGAAGGAGCATTGACTAGCGTAAGGACGATAGGAGGCAACACGGAAGTATTCTCTATTGGTGTTAGACTATACCAAGGCTCGACTTCTTTTCTATTCACATTAGTGTTAAATGAACTTACCAAACCTTGGTGTATGTTATTTGCTAACGACATGTCCTGGTGGATGAGACCAAGGAAGGGCTCAATGCAAAGTTAGAACGTAGGAGAGAAGCGTTAGAATCGAAAGGTTTTAGAACAAGTAGGTCCAAGATGAAGTATTTAGAATGCAACTTTTCGGGTAGCCAGATGGTACAAGATGCAGCGGTAGCGATTGGCACTGATATCATACCACAGAAATCGAGTTTAAATACCTCGGATCTATCATTCAGAGAGATGGAAATATCGATGATGATATATTACATCGTATTAGGTCTAGGTGGATGAAATGGCAGAGTGCCTTAAGTGTTTTATGTGATAAAAAGGTCCCTGTAAAACTCAAAGGGAAGTTCTATAAAATGGTGACTCGGCCAACCATGTTATATGGGGCTGAGTGTTGGCTTACTAAACGTAGATATACGCCATAGTTGTTGGTAGCGGAAATGCGTATGCGTAGGTGGATGTGTGACATTACCATAAGAGATAAGGTACGGAATCACGTAGTGAAAGCCAGATTATAGGTGGCTAGTATTGTAGATAAGTTGAGAGAGAAAAGGCTTAGGTGGTTTGGGCATGTGCGCAGAAGGCCCTCTGATGCTCCGGTACAACGCTGTGAGATAATAAACCTTAGTGGCTATAAGAGGAGGAAAGGAAGGCCTTACAAGACCTAGAGGGAAGTGATCAAGAAAGATATGTCAGAGTTGGCCCTCACTGAGGCAGTTGCTAGAATTAGGAAAGTCTGGCGTGACAGGATAAGGGTAAATGACACCCTTTAGAATCCCGCGTAGGAAGTACTGCGGTAGTAAGTTTTTTGGCTAAGCTTCAGGTCAGGTGTAGTTAGGGGAAGAATCCCGCGATGGACGCCTAAAACTGTAGGATTGTTGTATCCTCAGGGTCATGCTGTGAAGACTCCTAACGTAACTAGCGACAAAAGAGCCGGTCTTTACAAGGTGTAAGGTAATGGCAGATATGGTCAACCATCAGATATGTCCTTATTGTCTTGTATTGTAATTCTATTTACTTAAATTTTCTGTGTGCCAGTTTTGTTTTTAACCTGCATCACGATTTTCCTGTCACATCTGCATGTGGGTCTACAGGAAACAGCCTCTCTACTATGTAGGGGTAAGGCTGCGTACTATCAGACCTCCCCAAACCCTGCTTCACTACTAGACTTCAAACTGGGTGAGATGATGATGATGATCAATTTTCTTGTTGACTTAAATATTAAAAAAGTAATAAATCACAAAACATTTTATTGATAGAAAAACTATTGGTTGATAGATTTATGGATGATAGTCTTGGCCACCTGATTTTGGCCCAGGTTGGCCGGTTCACGGGCCAAGACTACCCGACTCATGGCTCAAAGAGAAGTTGCAAAATGACATCATTTTTTTAATTATTTTTTAAAAGTGATGGCTCGACTTAAGCCCGGGCCACGGGCAAGGTGGCTCTGGGCCATAGGCAGGCCAACTGACCCACTTTATATCTATAGGCGAGCCAACCTGACCCACTTTATATCCATAGGCGGGCCAACCTGACCCACTTTATATTTTTCTAAAAAAATGTCAAAAACAATCGAGACACTGGCTAGGCTGGGTCCCCGTGCTCGGGCCGTCGAGCTTACCAATTTTGGCCCATGGTTTACCAGTGGCCCGATCAACCTGGGCCAAAATTGGACTGGGTCGGGCTAAAATTGACATCCTTACCATCCCAAGAAAGATAACTAGTATTATATAAAAAGGTTTCACCAAATAGTTAAGTAGGTTTAGTCGTTATTTGAGCTTAAAATTTTAATTCCTATATATGTTATCTATCAATATTTAGTGTATCAATTCCTATTCTATCATAGAGGATATCTTATATAATATAGAGATAAAAATTCTGAACATACATAAAAAAAGGAAATATGATAAAAAACTTAAAATTTAACACAACTTAGATACTTTCTCGCAATTCTTTAATATAAAAATATTTTGTAATATTCAATTTGCCTCTAATATCTTTATCAAAACATCATTTCATAATTTCGCCTCTGATCTGATATTTGTAATCATGAGCTTTTTTATATTAAAAAAATCACTAGGATTTTTTCCAATTAAAAAGAGTGTATGTGGCTTTTAGACTTGATAAATTGTTCATAAATATTAGTTAAAGTTTTACACAAATGTGACATTAAATATGAATTTGAAATATCTATCTCATTATTATTTTAATTAATAAACTATATTTAATTTTTCATTTTCTCCTAATCAAACAATTCTTTCATAGGTAAAAATCCATGACTTTAACTTCTACCTGAAAATAAGTATAGTTAGGTATAGCAATTATGAGTTTAAGAATCAAATTAATAGATTCTGTTTTTAAGTTAAAAAATTGCACCATTTGACAATCAAATTAATAGATTCAGTTTTTAAGTTAAAACAATTGCACCATTTGACATTTTGGGAGTTTTCTTTTAAAAATATCCAAACATGATTTGTTAGTGAATTTAAATAAATGATCCCTAGCTACATTGACTTTTAGTGTCTTCATTAGAAAAATATATTGTCAAATTGTTGAAGTTTCAATTTTTCTTTAAAGACTTTAAATGCTTTACAAAATCAAAATTCTTATTGATGAGCTTAACAAGATGATGATAACACTACAAGAAAACAAGGCATTTTGCGACATTTTTAAAACGTCACAAAATGTCCAAAAACGTCGCAGAATGTATTATGTGACGTTTTTAAAAACTTCACAAAAAACATCGCGGAATGTTGTGTAGGCAAAAGGTTTCTATGATATTTTATGTAAAACGTCACGAAAAATACTGACATAAACGTCGCGAAATCTCTAACATTCTACGGCGTTTTAAAAAACGTTGCAGAATGTGAAGGAACCTGTGACATTTTTAGAAACATCATAGAATGTCTTCCGCAGCATTTTTATTATTATTTGTATTTTTTCTTTTTTGAAAACCATATTAATTTAATAATTTTTTTATTTTAATAATCATTTTTTAAAATACAAATTTTTAAATCTTATTTGTTTAATAACTATTCAATATTATTTATGAATTTTTATTTAATAATTCTTCATTTTTTTAGTATATCATTAATTTTAATAATTATTAATGTATCACAAGAATTTCATACTTGCAGACAATGTATTATTTAATTGCAATTCACCAATATTTAGTTAAAGTTTGATTCTTTCAAATGCCAAATATATGTATATGTGATGTTTTTAGGTTTTGATAGGATGGAAATCCCAAGCTATCTTGCTTTAGACTAATGAAGAGTAACAAAGATGGACAAATTTATAGTACCAATTTGGCTTTTACTCCATCGGATGCAAAGTCCCTTGTCATTGCACTTGTGTCTCTTTAGAAAGAAAGAAACTTTAGTGGTTGATTCAGATGAACGTTCTAGTTATGTTCCCGATACAATTTGATTCTGTGACTAATTTTTCTTATAATTGGTCGTGTCAAACTATTGCATGAATGCCTTAGCCCTCAAGAGTGAAAAGTTGTTGGCTAAGGAAGACTTTTCTTTTAGCCATGCTTGGCCAAAATAAAAAATTGTTGGCTACTTTAGACTTTGTATTTTTAGCCATGTTAGGATAAAATCTTCAAGATCTTCAAGCGTGGTTTTTGGTGAGCGACGATTGCACACAGATTGAAGAATTTTTTGGACAGATGCTTAAGGACTTCAGCTATAAATAGAAGGGATGGTTGCAAACTTAAATACACCTTTTCCTTCCTACAAATCCTCCTATCCTCTTTTCAATTATTTTCTGAATACTTATGAGTTTTGAAAGTCTTTTGTTCCAGCCTTTGTACTTGTATAGATTCTCCACATATTAGTAAACTTGCTTACCCTCCGACCGTGGATGTAGGTCACATTGACCGAACCACATAAATCTTTGTGTTATGTCCCATTTATTTTGTCTATCCGATCCGAGAGAATTTTATCTTAACAAACTAGTATGAGAGCTTCTCCTTTTGATCTAACTTACAATATGCTCTATGGTTGCCACTAAAGTGGATCCTCCACATTAGAAAGTAACTTAGATTTTTATTGTGTGTCTAAACGAGGCCATTGCCTCAATTTTATCTTGTGGGACCCACTGTCTTGGACTTATCTTGCAGGACCCGCTACCTCAGTTTTATCTTATGGGGCCCATTACTTCGGGTTTATCTTATGGGGCCCACTACCTCAGTTTTGCAAAGAAAGTTCAGCTTTGCACCCACATCTCGACTTTTCCTGTGAGGCCCGCATCTGTGCTTTTGTGGGGTCATTGTCCCAGTTTCTTGTGTGGGTCTACCTGTAGAAAAATAGTCGGAATATCAATTTTTTGGCCATCATGACGATAACGAAGACCTCTATTGAAAAGTTTACAGGAGCATTAGTTTCAGTATGTGGCAGCTCAAGATGCAAGCCATTTTAATACAAGATGGATGTATGATTGCACTTGATGGAGTGGATAAAAATCCAGCAGATATGGCATCAGATATATTCATGGATCTAGATAAAAAGGCTCGATCATCCGTCATATTGAATCTCTCTGATGACGTTTTGCAGGAAGTTGCTGGTGAAAACACACTTAAAGGTTTGTGGGACAAATTGAAAGCTATGTACATACAGAAGATGGTGGAAAACCGGCTTTATTTGAAACAAAAGTTGTACATGTTGAGGATGATAGAAGGTACATCTATTCTTTCACATATGGATAAATTTGATTCTCTTATTTTGGATTTGAAGAATGTAGATGTAGCATCCGAGCTCTCTGGGCCCGCCATGCTAGGTACTGTGGTATCCCTGGAACTATGGCCCAAACGATACCAGGATCCGAGGAACTTTGGCCCAAGCGATCCGGCTATAGTACCCACTGCCAGTACAGTACAGTACAGTATCAGGTATTGTCCCCTTTGGCACTTGGATGAGACACCAAGTCTCG